>JBBPKK010001252.1:0-10696 GCA_038089215.1 Tylopilus vinaceipallidus | reverse complement strand
CCCACTCTACTCTATTAATACATACATTCCTTGGCATCTTTTAACTTGTGAAGGAACATTTTCTATTTTTGTGGTATAACTTATCTAATCTTATCTGATCACCATTGATTCCAATCTGATCTTGTATCTTCCTGAACCCTTTCCTAGTACAGCCACATGAATAGATATGTATAAGTAGTTGGCCCACTCATGTATTTTCCCCATCTTTGGATAGTTATTCATTGTGTTTCCCCACTCAAGGCTAGGCCTAGTCTGAGTTGTTGTGTAAGTCCTAACATTATCTGAAGATCACTAAAGACTACCTCTAGCTTTTCAAGTTGAGCCTTTAGCTCCTCACAAGATACTACTCTGCTTACTCTCATCACTGTGGCCCTGTAGTAGAGTGTTACATGCACTACTCAGGAAACTTTGCTTGTTAAACCCATACCTTTCAGGGCATGTGTGGTTGTTCCCATGCCTTTCTCTTACAGATAGCACTTGAGGACCCCTTCAGAGAAAATCAGGGAGAACTGAGGCTCTGACTGCCTGAGCAGTCATCCAATCAAGTGTTCTCAAGTGCTACAGCCAACAAAAAGTACTAAAATAACATTCTTTCTGTCATCATTCCTCAGAGATTAAATCTTGCTGCTGTGTGCAGGCTCTGAACCAAGTATCATACCCTACTGCCAGTTAGTGACTGGTAGCTACTATGACTGAACCTGCCTTCTCCATGGGAGAGTTGACTGCTGAGATAGCAGAGGCCACCATTACCAACACCATGACTGGCCAAGAACAAGAGGGGGTTGAACAGTCAATCCACAACCCCTTGCATGCCCTGTCCTGCCTAGACAAGGGAAAGGGCAGGGCCATTGATGAGGACAACAGCCCACTGACAACTGTCCATCCAACCCTACCTGCTAGGTGTATCTACCACCCTGACATAAAGCCACTGTGGCACACATAGGGCTTTGCTGACATAAACAAAAACCAAGGCCTCCCCTGGATGGAATGGAGGGACAACTACATATTGTATGGACCAGAAGTGGCAGGGCCACCCCCCAAAGTTGTCATCTACAAGGATAACATTCCCATCCAGCCTTGTTTCACTGGGCAGTATTCCATGGGTGGACCTCCACCAGCTTCCCCTCACCTTGAAAGGTTGCCATTCTACCCTATCCCCAGGAGGTTTCAAGAGCCATCATTTGTGCCACCACCACCTATCATTTCCATTCCACAGCCCTTTAACCCTGTGCCCAGGGTTCACCTCCCCATTGGCCAATTAGGCAAATTGATCACAGTGAAGCCAGAGTTCATTGATGGATCAAAATCAAAATACAAAGAATGGGTGAGAAGTTTTCAATTTTACTTTGCTGGCTTCTTCTTGCAACCATCTGACTATCAATGTATCCTTATCATATTATCTTATATGAAAGGAAACAATGCCACAGGCTGATTCGCCAACTATTGGGCAGAATGGGCCCATGAACTCCAAGTCATGCCATGGGGCACCTTTTCTATCACCATAGATGACAATTTCCTCCCTGTGGATTATGTCACCTCCCAGAAGAATGCTTTTTAAACCCTTACCCAGGGATCAGGAACAGTGGAGGACTTTTTCATCCACATGTGACAACTCATGGCAGAAGTTCAGATCATCCCAGAACCTCCAAATGCTGTGTTCCTGGTTGATATTATCAGAACCAGGGTTTGATTGAATGTTATTAATTCTATCCTCAATAATGACAGGAACATGCTCTACAATGAGGACTTTAATGCCTGGGAAGCTGCTTGTATTACTGCTGACTGAGTCATTGCAGACAAGGTCAATTGTCAACAAATGGCAAATCTCTCAACTACAGTGAGTCAAAAGAGGAATGATCTGCCAACTTGCCACCCTACAGGAGGAGGCACTCCAGTGCTAGCCTCCAGTACCAGTTTGCATCCTACTACCATGGCCAGTGTCACTACCAGCTTGGGCACCCCTATGAATATCAGAGAGGCCTGTAAGAAAGGGCTCTGCTTCAAATGTGGTGGGCCATTCCCATGCAAAGACCACCCCCCCCAATTTGTGCAAAGAAAGCACCAAGTGATATTCAAGGGGAAGACAATAGAATTTGAGGACAGTCATGTTATGCAAGGTACGACGTAATGCAAGCAATGAAGCAAAGCAGTATGAAGTCTCCATGTTCACAAGTTGCTCACTAACGTAGAGCTAACAATGTTTGCCTCGAAAGGAATACTAAGAGGGATTGCAGGCCAATCACTTGAAGAATGCTAGACACTACGTATAATTGTGCAGATTTAGCTGGGGATTCCCCAAGCTAATCTGTAGTCCTTTATATACATCCAGTGTACTTTAGGGCTAGTGTGGGATCAAGATAAACAAGGAAGGTGCTGTGGAGAAGCATCGGAAAGAACAATAACCATCGGGGCGGTGTCCGCAGCATTAGAATGTTCTGATGGGATGGAATGGTAACTAGGAAACAGCACAGCAGATGTGCCATGTGATGAGAAGGAAAAGTGAAAGTGAAAGACAAAGAACATGGATAAGAGGAGGATGATGAGGGTAAACCCTAGGACGGATAAGTGTACATACAAGCGTAAGGGAAAGAAAGGGAAGAAGAATAAACGGAGAAAATGTAACAAGTCAAGACATGACCAAACTCATTAAGGCAGCTGCATTGTCAGGTTTTTCAAGTGGGCAGTAGTAGAGAGTCACTCTGCTGCCCAAAAGACAGGTTCATCATGATATATTAGTAGTAATAAATATATCATTTTACCTATTCACAAACCATCTAAAACTGACTCACTGCCAATTAAACTATCCAGCCCCAAAGTGAAATTGCCTAAGAGGGGGAGTGAAGATGCTGCTGGATTGGACTTATTTGCAGCAGAGGAAGTGGTTATACTACCTTGCAATCAAGCTTTAGTCAATACAAATGTTCAAGCTGCAATCCCCAAGGTCTATGGTCATCTCACACCAAGAAGTGGCCTAGCCCTCAAATCTAGGATAGGCATGAATGGTGGGGTGATTGATGCTGATTACCAGGGAGATATCAAAGTTATTCTCCTCAACCACCACAATTTGCCATTCACAGCCAAGAAAGGGGATAAAATCATTCAACTGATTATTGAAAAAATTGCAACACTAGTAGTAAAGCAGGTGGAGTCCCTACCTGAAACAAATAGGAGACAAAAGGGATTTGGATTAACTGATAAGGTCTCTATTCTGCAGCAGCCCAAGGCATTGCTGGGTAGTAGTGTTGAGTGCTCCCCAGAGTGAGCATCCAAAGGATCATCAACAAAGAGCATTAGGAGCCTATGATCTGATAGGATGACTTGGACCAATACAGTGGACCTCTGGTTGACCACATGGATCAAACAGAGCTGCCAACAGGAGAATGATCATGCTCTTTCACACCTCAAGATGTTTGTCCATGATTCTTGATGATCAGAAGTCACTCCAATGCTGGTACAACAGATATGAGGGATGTCCATGGAGTGTGCACACATTGCATTCCTTGACTTACAATGACAGCCTTGCCACTGGATATCAGCCCATGGCCAGTTCCTCAAACTACTGGCACAGTTGGTGGCAGACAACAAGAGAATATCCCCTGCCATGGTACTAATCAACTTGGGCTGCACTGGCTTGTAATAACATACAGTATGATGGGCTATTGCCTCAACTCCAGTGCATTGCACACTCCTCCCTCCCACATTACTTACTCACCTACTTTCCTCAACGAATATGCATAACCATGGGTAATCTGTTGCTCAGCAGTGCTCTACTCGTACTTGGCTGGCCTGATGGCCTTCCTTGGATGTTAGCAAGTTGGCAAAACATGACAAAAACTCTGGTGCCGCCCTGGGTGACACAAGATGGAGATGATCCCAGTTCACCTGTGCTGAACTGTCGTAAATGGTTTGTTACAACTGTGCAAGCTGTGAAGATATTCCAGCAGAATCTTTGTGTGAGGACAGGATCGGATTGTGTCCAATACAGATTGAAAACATATGGTGATAATGACAAAGTAGGCTGGCAGGCTTGGAATGAGTTTGTTTGTTCTGGAGTTAGGTCCTGGAAGTTAAATCAACTCATTGACAATGTCTTAAAAGAGCAAAAGCTATCAGCATATGAGGCTACAGTAGATCTAGAACAATCTTATTTATAATATAGACACATGAGGATGCCACATGTAGACCTAGAACATCTCATCAGTACTTATATAGTAAGAAACCAGGAATAATTTCCATCTTATCTATGATAGTACCTTACATGCATAGACCATGTAGTAAATAGATATAAACATATAAGAATGTGTATATAATTCAATGAAACACACAAAGATCTAGTCAAGTCCTTGCAGCAATCTCCCACAAGCCATGTCCTCAAGCAAGGTTAGGACTTGATGTGCACAGTAGTTGATGTCTAAAGCTGGGCCATTTATGGAGTTGAGTGGGTGGTGAATATGAAACATTGAGGGCAAGTGAGCAAAACAGATGTCTTTAAATTCATTATATACCATGTTCATCACCTGTGTCACCTCACACCATGTGCTGCTTTTTAATGTCACTGTGGTATGACCCACCACTGACTGCACTACAAATGCAATGGCCCTAGTAAGCAAGAGTTCTTGCCTATTCTCTGGTGGGACAGCCTTATCCATGGCCATTGCTGCATAGACAATACAAATCACATTTAAAGTTACAATTTGGAATGAAGGGGCAGAACTACCATCTAAAATCCAGAAGAGTACAATCAGGGTCAGAGAAGATCAAATTGTAGTACTACAGAAGCAGCATTGTATATATGATGATAAAGATCAATGAAGCAACCCTTGAGCTTTAGCTCTTAGGCTATTCACTTATACCTCTTAGATCATACTCTGGAGTTGAGTTGGTTACATAGCTATGCTCAAGGGAAAAAGACTAGGAGAATCAAACTGGATTCCCTGGATTGTATTTGGCCTTTATATACTATTCTACATGTTTGTACCTATTGTGCTCTAACCTATATACAGATTGTTGTGGTGAGCAAAGGGAACACTGCCTAGCACAGCCTGGTAGTGGAATAGAAGCATAAAAATGGAGGAAAATGAGTAGCAGGAGAAGAACATGAGGAGATAGTTGAATATGTGTTACATTCCAAAAATCTGACTAGCTCAACTCCAACATATTCAGTACCACTCCAGTACTAACTTTGATACCAACCTGGGTTTGATTTCTATCATCTCTGTACTTATGTTACTTGGATCCTGTGTATTTAGTAACACTCTATGACCCCTCCTCTTCCATTTTATTTTATTACTTCACTTACATTTTATTCTTTGGTTAAATACCTCCAAGACCAGTGCTCACCTAGGAGCACAGCTTTAAGGTGATGTCCAGCACATTTTCATCTCTGACCCACTGATATACTTTGACATCTGACATCTAAACTTAGTAATACTTTTCTTCCATATACATATAAACTCCATAGAATATGCATGTATTTTTTCAATTGAAATATTGATCAAACTTAATAATTTCACTCTCTGATCATTGGTTGTTGTTGCACAACATCCAACTTTAGCCTCCAATCCACCATTTATAAATATAGAACCAAGTTGAACAAGGGCACACCAGATAAGATGAAGCCAAAGTTTTATCTGACCTCCTCAACTTTGGTAGATCTGGAGTATCCTGGAGTTCATTGCACAAGTTTAACAATATACAACAAATACATATGTAAAATAGATATAGTACAGCATGGTGTGGTAGAATGAAAGGCATAGCCTCTAGAAGTTTAGAGTTGATGTGGAAGAACATGCAGCTAGTGCATATAAAGTGGAAGATCTCATTTAGAACTGTCCCAATGAGTATATTACACAAGGTATGACATAGTGCAAGCAGTTAGGTGAAGCAATATGAAGCCTCCATATTCACAAGTTGCTTACTAACATAGAGCTAATAATGTTTGCCTCAAAATGAGTACTAAGTGGGATTGCAGGCCAATCACACAAAGAATACTAGAATACTACATATGATTGCACAGATTTAGCTAAGAATTCCTACTAGCTAATCTGACAACTTATATACACAAGGAATCCTTTAGGGCAAGGCCTAAGAGGATAAAAGGAGATGCTGTGGAGAAGCATCATAAACAAAAGAACTATCAGGGTGGTGTCTGCAGCATCAGAATGTTTCACATGGAATGGAAGTGATACATAGTTAAGGAAAGGCACAGCCAAGGTGCCAAGCAATGAGGACAAAAAGGGAAAGAGACAGGCATACTATATTGACAAGGGCATTCCATAGGATCCTGAGGGTGAAGAGGATGAGCCCGAAGAGATTGTGACATACATATAGTTGAAGAGAAAGGAAGGGAAAGAAAAAAAGGTGAAGAAAATATAATAGAGTAATGTGGATTAATTAATTTGGAAACATTGACTGATATAGAAGAAAGTTACATAAGCAATGTATATATGTTTGGATGGCCCTTTATTACAGCATTCTAATGATAGCTGAATTTAGAAGTCTAGCATTAAAGCTGCTCTAGCTATTTGCCTGACAATCAAATTGTTACTACATTGAAACAGTTTTGTTGCTCAGTGTAATACATAGCATTAAAATATTTTTTCTCTACAATACAAACATAATACTGAAGATTTAAAAAAAAAAACACAAACTTATACAAAGTCAAGCCTATCAGACCCCTAAAACTATTATTATCCTTCTACATCATACTTCATCACATTCCACCATGTTCTACACCATCATTCCCCATCCAGGCAGTACAGCCATTGTTACAGCTCATGGCCAAGTAGTCGTGGAACCCTAAGTTATGGGTATGGATAAAGACTTAGCTAAGAGCTAAGCATAAGGACAAGGTCCAGACCACAGGAAGGTCGGGCATTATGTAAGATGATGTCATGGTGACATCATATGACATCACCAGGTCTAGAACGACCTTATCTATGACGTAGACACATGAGGATGCTGCATGTAGGCCTAGAACCCCTCATTAGTACTTATATAGTAAGGAACCAGGAACAGTTCCCACCTTATCTAAGATAGTACCTTACATGCACGGACCATATAGTCAATAGGTACAAACACCATGTACGTATATATAGTTGAATGAAATGCCCCAAGGACTAGTCAAGTCCTTGTGGCAATCTCCCCACTACTAAGGAGCCTCACGCTCATCTACGACAACTCCCTTCAAGCACTCCTCTTGCGACAGCCCAAAGCCTAAGCCACGCTAAAGCTGGTAGTGGGTTATTAAGCATTACAGCCATCTTTTTACATATATAAACCTGTTGTCTACCTTGTAGTTTCCCTGTTTTCAAATATAGTAACTCCAAAAACCAGCCCAATATTTAATCTCAATCCAGTGCATAAAGTACACTGCAATCACATGAACAAATTACACTTTGCTTTGGTGGGATATAGTATAGTATAAACTCTTGGCTACACCTTTGCTCTATACATCACATGATTTCATTCAAATACTGTCAACATATAGCCATTACAAAATGAACACCTCATTGAGCTGGTTTATGTACTTTTGACTCAAAGATCAAAATCTCTATCAGATCAAGCTGTATTTGGCTTTGTTTGAGTTACAAACAAAGATACATATGTAAATAGTATGTCTGAGTTTCAAAATACTCCCACACATTCTTATTCTCTGCTTTCATCATTATGCAATCTCTTACAACTAATTAAAAGACTACTATCCTTGCTCAACTTGATGCAGGCCACTCAGCTTGTGTTATTGCCACCCAGCTTGGTATTGGATGTGCTACTATATCCAGGCTATCTTCTCAAGATCACCCAAACCTTCAAAAGTCTACTGGTGATTGTCCATTCAAACTTTCCTCTACCAATATTTGTCATACTATTCATCTCATCTCTTCTAATAGAGCAAAGAATGCTATTCAAGTGATCAAAACACTCTCTAATCTCACAAATCAATTCCTCCATCCCAACACTATTTGCCAACACTTGAAAAAAAGTGACATAAAAGCTGTTTTCAAGCTAAAACACCCTTTTCTTTCAGTCAAACATTACAAAGCCCAGTTGGACTTTGCAAATGCTCACACAAGGATTGGACCATAGAGGATTGAAAGAAGATCATATGGTCTGATGAGATCAAAATCAATTACCTGTGGTCAGATGGGAAGAAATGGATGTGGAAAAAGCCAGGTGAAAAGCTTAATAATAGACTGGTGAAGGGTACCATTAAGCATGGTGGGGGTTCTGTGATGATTTGGGGCTGTATGACTTGGAAAGGAATTGACTATGCCATCAAGATAGATGGTAGGATGGATGGTGATCTCTACCTTCAAATTTTGAAAGACAAACTGCTAGAAATTCTGCAGTATCATAGTCTAAATTCTCCTGACACTATTTTTTAGTAGTACAATGACCCCAAGCATACTTGCAAAAAGGTCAGGGAGTGGCTAGAAGAGCAAGATTTCAGGACCATGGTATGGCCTGCATAGTCTCCTGACCTCAATCCCATTGAACATTTCTGGTGGTACCTTAAAAGAAGACTTGCTGGATATGAAATTCCTTCCAAAGGTATGGAGTTATGGAATAGAATTTAGGTGGAGTGGGAGAAGATACCAGTTGAAGAGTATTAGAAATTGATTGAGAGCATGCATAGGAGGGTCCAGGCAGTGCTCAAGGCAAAAGGAGACTATGCCAAGTACTAATAATGTCATTCAAACCAAAAGTACATAAACTGGCCCAATGAGGTGTTTATTTTGTAATGGCTATATCTTGACAGCATGTGAATGGAATCATGTAATGTGTAGAGCAAAGATGTAGCCAAGGGTTTATACTACAATATATCCCACCAAAGCAAAGTGTAATTTGTTTATGTGATTGCAGTATACTTCACACACTGGATTGGGATCAAACATTGGGCCAGTTTTTGGAGTCACTGTAGTTATTCATCACTGTTCATCCCTTGGACTAGGCTTAGTCTTAGGAATTCCATGAGTCCTGACAAAGCCTCTGTTACAGTGCTGTGACAGCACTACAAACAGGGGGACCTAACTGTGACACTGTAGTCACTATACCATGCTGTACAGCATTGTATGGTCACAATGTAATCTACTGATGCAAAAAATAGCTAAAAGCATTGGAGATAAGGATGGCCCATTCAATTATTGTCATGACAATCAGCCGCTCAGGATTGTTGGCTAAGCAGTTCTTGAAAGCTCATCACACAACCAAATCAACCTGGTCTATGACAGCTTCATGGCCATGTCCCAAAATCCTTTTTCAAGACGGATACACCTCTCCCAGACGGCCAACCACTCTGCACACCGCGCCGCCGACGGTGGATCCGCGGCCGCCCGTGCCTCGATCGTTTCTTGATAAGAATGTCGTGTCAGCAACCAGCACGTGCATGAAAAGGGGGACGACATAAAAACAAAGCGAGAGCTGCGCACCGAGACCGACAGCGACCGCGTCCTGATACACCTTGCCCGAATAGTCCTCCATCCAGCGCACGTACGGATTCCCGTGCCACACGACCCACGCGTCGGGCGCCGCCGCCGCCTTTTTGAGCCAGAGACCAACCTCGCCGTACCCCAGGAGGCACGCCGCAAGCGCCACCAACAGCGTCGTCGTATCGCCTGCACGAGCGTCAAGCGAGGGGACTGCGCACGCACGTCGGCGAGGGACGCACCTCGTAGGCCCATGTCGAGGAGAAAGGCACCGTACGCAGTCGTGGCGGGGGACTCGGGCGTCGTCTCCAGCTCTTCCAACGTGACGCCAAACTGGGCGCAAAAGGAGACGTGCATGGCGCTCTCATCAGCGATGCCGAGCACGACCTTGGCTGCTGAGGCGATGGGCGCAAAGTCGTGGGACTTGGCAGCCAACAAGCTGCACGTTTGGGTCGACAACACGATCTGAGCCATGCGTGAAATGACCTACGCATACGCTCTCGAATAATACTTCAAGTAGTGATAGTCCTGTCTGAGCTCGAATGAGGACGAGTGGAGACGCGTGGTAGGGAGAACGCACGCACTTTATGAAATGGATGAACGACGCCCTGTCCAGAGTGCCTTTGCCTAGTTGCACCACAAAGTCGTGCTGGACGTACGCCTTCCACAGCGCTGCCGTGCTCTGGATAAACTGGTGTGTCAACGGGTGTGGGTACCCGAGCGTCCGTCTGCGGAAACACATATCAGAGCGAGCGCAGAACATGAGGGAAACGGCCGCGCCCACGGTGGCATGACGCGCCTCGACACTGAATGGAGGTGGTTCAGCGGGCCGTATCCCTTGCCGATGCCCGGTGCAGTCTCGATGCCGAGATGGGTGAATGCTGTCGCCTGTGTGGTCGCGTCTTCCACTGCAATACAAGGCATCAACGAGGGGCCACTGACATCACCTAGAAAGGCCTCACCAGACATGCCATCCGCCAGCGCGCACGCGAGCGCGGCGCTCAGCGTACAGCCCGTCCCGTGCGTGCTCGTCGACGCGAGCCGCGGGCGCGGGTAGAGCGTGATCGCGTCCTTGCCGCGCTGGCACAGCACGTCCACGACGAGGTCCGTCGTGTCCCGTGGCCCCCTGCCCGCCCGCAGCACCTCGGTGTGCTCGCCGAGCAAAAACGCCGGCCGGACGTCCGCCGCGGCGCCCCCCGACGCACGGCACGCCCACACCTCGTCCTCAGTCACGTGGACGTGCCCGCCCTTGAGCAGCACCGCCGCGGGCC
>JBBPKK010001251.1:0-10697 GCA_038089215.1 Tylopilus vinaceipallidus | reverse complement strand
TATAAACCTTCGATAGAAGTTAAGGAATCCGAGGAAAGATCAAACATCTTTCTTTCCTCTGGGTACCGGCCAGTCCTTTACTGCTTTAGCCTTGATGGGATCCACCTTGGCTCCTTCGCCAGACACGATCAAGCCGAGGTATTCGGTTTCAGTCTGCTCAAACTCGCATTTCTCGTGTTTGAGCCACAGCTTGTTCTCGCGCAGTCATTCCAGTACTTGACGGGTGATTCGTCGATGTTCTTCGATGGTGGCCGTGAAGATGATGATGTTGTCCATGTATATGAGGACGTGGCCTTCATTGATGAGATCCTTGAACAGGTGGTTCATCATCGTCTGGAACGTTGCCGGGCTGTTTGTAAGACCGAAAAACATTACCAAGGGCTCGAAGAGTCCGCGGTTTGTCCTGAATGCTGCTTTCCACTCATCCCCTTCCTTCATCCGGATGTTGTTGTATCCCCAACGGATGTCAAGCTTGGTGAAGTACTTGCTTCCATTGAGTTTATCAATCAGCTCGCTGATGAGGGGGAGAGGGTAGCGGTTTTTGACTGTAATATTGTTGAGTTTCCGATAGTCCTGGACCGGTCGCAATTTGCCGTCTTTTTTCTTGACAAAGAAAAAGGGTGAGGCGAAAGGCGACTTGGATGGTCTGATTCGTTTGGACATCAGATTCTCTTCCAAGAAGGTGTCGAGTTCTTTCTGTTCGGTGGGTGACAGGTTGTAGATCTTCCCGTCAACTACGTGATCTCCGTCGATTAGATCGATGGCGTGGTCCCAAGGTCGGTTAGGAGGTAGTTCGTCGAACGACTCCTTACTGAAGATGTCTTTGTATTTGTGGTACGCCTTGGGGACCGCTTCCTCGAACGTCTTCTTGTTCTTGGCCTGGTTTGCTTCTGCAGCTATGTTGGTAGAAACGTTCCGGAGTCGGACATACTCCTGAATGTTGACCGAGTACAGTTTTTCTCCATATGCCCGTGGATCGTAGATTTCATCGTCGTCGTCTTCTGGATCGGGGAGCAGATCGGGGATATGATTTTCAGGGCAATTGAAGGTTAATGAGTGGCCCTTCCAATCAACGACTGGGTTGTGAAGTCTCAACCAGTCGTATCCAAGGTATATGACATTGCTCGCCAGACCAGTTACCAACAAGGAAATTTGTTTGACGTGTCCTCCGATGAACAGTTCCATAATCACGAATTCCTTGATCGACCCTGCCGAGTTAGGTGTTCCGTCGGCGTTGTAAACTGGGATTGGTCTTGGTAGTTCGTGAGTGGGGAGGCCATTTTCTTCCACAAATTTCCTGCTGATAGATGAACCTGTGCATCCACTGTCGATTAAGGCAGTGACGTTGAACTTTCGGCGGTCTGCCGCTCTAATTTCGCATCGTATCTCCAGGGAGTTGCCAGTGTCTCTCTTTCTGTGCCGGCATTTCTTCCGGAGTTCCATGAGGGTGATGGCCTGGTTGTGCTCCGTCATGGCCCTCAGTTGCTCAACTAGTAGCGGTGTGACCTCTTTTTGTCGGGAGTCATGGACGTATTGTTGGAGGTGTTCCAATGGGCGCTTTTCGTCTGCGTGTTGGAGGCTCCTCATCATCCACGGGATGGACCAAGGCCTAGCCTGGTTTCGCTGCATTGCCTTACCGGATCGATGACTGGGACTCTTGTCCGTCCCTGTCACTGTTGACGATCTTTCGGGCACTCGCTCTGGGGAGCTCCGTTCGCTACAACCCGGCGATGCTACAGCTTTCTGGGGTTCGGCATCAGTCGATCCAAATCCCTTGTCTTGCCTTTTTGTCAGGGGAAGGCTAACCCCCTCTTCTAGCTCGACGAGAGCTATCTTTTCGATGATGATTTGGGCTATCTTGTCGCCCTCGTTGACCTGGTAACTTTGCTCTCCGTTGTTGACCATGAGGACCTTGATGTCCCCCCTGTAGTCGGCATCGATGACACCAGCGTTGATCGATATCTGGTGTTTGAGAGCCAGTCCGCTTCGAGGTGCAATATGCCCGTAGTGACCCATGGGGATGGCCATGGCTATCCCGGTGTCCACAATTTTCTGGCTTCTCGCCGGCAGGGTGACCTGCTCGACTGAGAATAGATCAAGGCCTGCGGAATGTCGAGTTCCGCGTTCCGGGGTCTTTGCCTTACTCTTTGTTTTCACGAATGGAAGCCTTACCGTGTCTTCTGCCACGTCCGGTGTTGAGTCCGTTTCAGAGTCACTGCTCTCTTCGACCTCTAATGCAGTATATTTGTTGTAACTGCTAATACAGCCAAGTGGCAATATGAGGGGAGAAGAAACAGCAGTAACCTTCGGCTCAGTGAGAGGACTCGCACTCACTGGCCGTTTTGAAAACCCAAGCTGTTCTCTTGGCTCTGTTCCTTGATTTCTTTCTTGGGAGGCCGCACAGCGGCAATGATATCGGCGAGGTTTGCGTCTTCCTCGTATTCCACCTCGATCCCGTCTATCTTGATGGCTCTCATCTTCTTTGGAAATCGAGGGGGGTGGTCTGTGCAGGGGAATTTCTTTCCGCATTTGAAACATAGGCCTTTTGCTTTGGCCTCCGATACGTCCATTGGGGCTCCTCTGCCACCAAAGGTTCCTGTCTGATTGGGGTGGATATCTTTCCGGGGAGGGGTGGTATTTGGTGTGGGAGTGGCTTGTGTCTTGCCAGGGGTAGGCACTGCGTGACGTTGTCCAGTGGCGAAGGGGTGGCTTCTATGCCTATTCTTTCGCTCTGTGATGACCCTTGCTGCCCGGATACAGGCGCTTTCCCATTTGGCCACGAAATCACTGTCAAGCATCTCGTCTTGATTTTGTTCCACATGATCAACGATTTCTGCCTGAATGCCTTCACGGATAATTCCAACGATGAACTTGCTGGAATCGTGGTTGATGTCGATTCCGACTTCGACCAGTAGTTGTCTGAGCTGGATGAAGAAGTCTTCGACGGTTCCGTTTCCTTGCCTGAGTGCCATAAGCTGCCGTTCCTGTCCTTTAATATAATCGGATGGTAGGAACGAGTCAGCCATTGTTTCCCGGAATGATTCCCATGAGTGCTGGGCGAGCCTATCCGGTTGACCGGCCCAGTATGTTGCAAATCTACTTGCTGCGTTGTTCCCTTTCATGTGCGAGAGAGCAATGAGGATTTTGTGATAATCGGATGGGGGAGATAGGAAACCGTCAATGTAGAAATTGAGGCTCCTTACCCACTCGACGTATCTGCTTCTGCTTCCGTCATATGCCTCTGGTTTGGCAGCAATAGATTTTCCTATTGATGCTGGAGCACGCTCAGCAGCAGCTGGCAGCATCATCGGTCTGAGAGTTGGTGGTGGAACTGCTGGTTCCCTGGGATTGAAGGTTTCCCAACCGGGGTGTTGCATTACTCCGCGGTGGTCCCACATCATGGCCCGTGGTGGCAGTCCTGCTTGGTTTTCTCCACCTTTGATGTAATTTGCTCGCCATTCCACGTAAAGCAAAGCCTGTGTGGCGTTCGAGATGGCGTAGCCTTGGTTTCTCCAGATTTGCTTGACACCTTGATAGTAGATGCGATCTGGTCTGGTTGGCTGTGGAGTGGGTGGACCGGGTGATCCTGCCCTTGATGGATTGTGAACGGAGTGAGCGACTCCCTCTTCATCGTCCGCTCCGTGGTACTGTCCCGTCATCGGGGTTTCTCCAATGACTTCGGATATTGCGGCTTTGAAAGTTGACACGTCCATGGAAGTCATATTTACTGAGTTCCTTGATGGTTGTACTTTCGTCTTGGTTCAAAGAATCCTTCCTGCGCGTCTTTGTGTATAATGGTAACTTCGACCCCGCAGTGGATTGCTCTCAGTCCTCCGCTGAAGATTGTTGCGACTATGCCTTCGTCTTCTTCAACGTCGTACGAGTGTGTTCTGATGTATTCAAGAATACCAGGGGGCCAATAAGGCGGCTTTGTACTCTTGCCTGGTTTGTCTTTTCTGATCTTGGACTCCTTGGGTGCGTTCCAAGGTTTGATCTTTCTGATAGCCTTCGAGTTTTCTGACTCGACAGGTTCTGCATTGAAGGGTGGAGAACGATTCCTTGTCTCCTTGTCCTTCTCGTACTCCTGGATTCTTTCCTGGCAGTACGCCTCAAAGTTCGATGATGAAGATGATGTTGATCCTTGTGCCACGTAGTCCTGATATAGGCTCTCTAGGGCGAATGGATCCAGTTTAGACAGCGTCTAGTCCTTCGTTGTCCCAGGTCGCTGGCCACTGAGTTTCCCAGAAGTCTGCTGGTGTCTCCTCTTGTGTGCCAGTGGGGAAATGGACGAAATAGATGCGTCCGGTGAAACGTAGTTCGAAGGGTATGATTTGAAAAGACTGCTCAAGCGTGAGATGTGCGGTGAAGAGTCCTCGTGCCCAGAATTGGATGATCAAAGTCGGAACTACCAGTTCAACGACGATGGCGTAGGGGAATGGAATGGTGAAATCTGCGCGATGGCGCTAGGTATGAGAAGGTTGCTACGAGTCGCTAACTCGCGGTAGGGCAGTTATGCCAACAAAAAGGTACTTTGTCGTGAAACGACGCAGTTAACCCGAATGAAGGATGGAAGGATATTCCAGAACTCTTCTTCGGCTTCTGTAAACAATAAAAGGCACACGATTGCCCCGCGCTTTTGAACGCTAACCAACGTGTCCCGGCCGCAAGACGACAGAAACCAAGAGGCGACAGTATACTTGGTGAGTGTATCTCGCCCATAGTAGGATATTTTTGCTGATGTTTGCATTAAGGAAACCTGACGAACGAGTTACGGACGCTATAATATGGGAGCTTATGTTACAAGCGGGACCAGTGGGCACGTCTCTCACTCGTCCCCACCGTTAGTCAAAAAACTAATTTTTTGTATAATAGTTAATGTGCATCTCCCGAAGGACCGTGTATCTATGGCACATCAGGGTTATGGTTTCTGTGAGTTCTTGACAGAGGAGGATGCCGAGTATGCGTGCAAAATCATGAACCAGATAAAACTATGGGGAAAATCGATACGAGTGGACAAGGTCAGTCACAAGCTGATGCGCGCATACGGAAATTGACTGAATGGTGGATATCTAGGCGTCTTCTGATAAAAAACAACTCGACGTCGGTGTGGACCTATTGGTCGGAAATCTGAATATCCAAAGGTTACGGCTTCGTTTCGTACACCGATTTCGAATCCTCCGATGCGGCGATCGAATCGATGAACGCTCAATTCTTGATGAACAAGGCCATCACGGCGCAGTATGGGTTCAAGAAGGATGGAAAGGGCGAACAGCACGGTACATCGGCCGAATGTCTCCTTGCTGCCCAAGCCCGAAAAAACAATGCGCTACCTGTCAGCGCTCGACCATCCCCCCCACCAATGGCATTTAGAGCGCGACCCCCCATGCCTGGCTTCCAAAGACCATATCAGGGTCAGTTTGCGGGTGCATTGGCGCAGCCGCCTCCACCACCTGGATTCGTGCCTCCGCAGACGGTGGTGCCTCAAGCGATGCCTATGATGGGTGCGCCAGTTGGGATGACAATGGGGATGCCGGCGCCGCCACCAGCGAATATGCCTATGTTCCCGCCTGGTGCGTTTCCTCCGCCACCACCGCCTGGATTTACGCCCGGAATGATGCCACCTCCAGGGGGGATGGGCCCCCCGCCCCCTGTACCACAATACTAGCATGCACGTTTGTTAGACTTGCGATGCACCAATATGCGATATACACGTGCTAGCAATATCCCAGAATGGCTGGTTAGGCGCATCAAGGATCGCTCCCGCGCTGTCCTTCTGCATCCCTGACGATGTCAACGCCTAGAGCGCAAGGCAGCGTAAGTCACTACCATATGAGGCCTCTCTAGCCCACTTACGTCCAAAATATGCAAGATGCGGCAAGCCCGGGATCGCTCTGATGCACCAGGTTTGTTTCGCTTCCACGTCGCTACAGCACTATGAGTAGCTGGCCTCTTTAGACACATACATTGAACAACGCATGTAAAATCCCTGCGAAGGACATGCTGAGACCACCTAAGGCAGAGGACAATCAACGCACCTCGGTGAAGTAATCCAGTTGACGTCGGCCCGCAAGAGCTTTGCCATCTTGGTGTCGTGGCTCACCTCTTTCACCTAACAACACTCGACAAGCCTCAAACACCCGGACGGCTTCGACTGACGATGAATGTCAACACTTGATGCATGAACTGAGCAGCGTGAGCACAGAATTACAGGAAAATAAAACGATGGCCTACCACACCACCTTCATACACTTCAAATAATGCACACAAAATTCAATCTCCTCCAGTATCTTAGGCGCGTCTTTCGTGATATCCACCAATATGTACTTGCCATCTTCAGCACTCCGAATCGACACGTGCTTGGCTGGATATGGCAAAAACTTGGGATGTGGATGATACCTAAGTCATGCCCGAGGTGCTAGCCATGAGCTGCTCGGAAACGTCCAACGAGCACTCGGCATGCTTCACTCACCAACCATCCTTGTCTTTGCTCAAGTGTCACACAGCTCGCTGAGCGACAGACCAAAGTAGACGTGGTCATCTTTGCACAACGGCATCTCCTGCGCTGCGCACTGCAGATGGGCCTCCAGGATCATCTTGCTCTCGAGATTGAGGACGAGGTACTGGATTGGCTTATCAAATAAGTCGTCAGGGTGCAAAAGGTTGTCTGCAACAAGGACCGCGAGGGAATTGCGTGTCCGGCGTCCCGCACGTCCCGCTTGTTGGCGCTAATGGGTGGCGACGAGGATGAGAGGCCATTCTCGCACTGTGGTTACAGGAGACGCACAAAGCTGGCGAAACCAAATGGAAATCCAAGCATGACGATAACATCTAAGACGTCAATGTCAACACCGAGTTTGGGCGCATTTGTGGCAACGATCCCAAGAAGATTACCAGAAAAGGCTTCGTTCTCGATGTGTCGTCCGTCCTATCAAACCCGTTAGCTGAGTTGCAAGACCGCGGTCAGACCGAGACCACCTCTTGGGAGTAACCTGGGGTAAAGTAGGTGGGTCAATAGCGAGATGCTGAAATGAGGCGTATCACACACACCCTCGGTATGGCATAACCTTGGCAAGGACATCCAGTCGACCTTCCGCACTGAGATCTGCACGTAGCGTCTTCATCGCCTACCCACGGCGTCAAGATGTCGCGCAAAAGCAGATGATCGTCGCTCGCCAACTCGCATGCCTTGTGGATTTAAGATTGCGCATGTATGCGCCTGATGTGAGCGCACGTTGCTACGGTCAACTCGACTAACATACCTTGCAAAACAGAATCACACGAATCCCTCGTTTCATCAAGAACCGCATTAACCCGGTCGCCTCCGACATTAAACTGTTTCGCCCCAGCTGTGGACTTCGTCGTCCATGAATCGGTGGTCCCAAACGAGATAGTCTTTGATCCCAGATGGCGCACCATCCTCCATGATCTCATCCATGTCCTGCGCGATTTCGCTTTGATTTGCGCTACAGGCAATATCATGTGCACACACCTCGATGCCAAAGAGACGTTTCATGTGTTGTGCTCGAATTGTCGCACTGCAAGATACGAATATCACGCCTTGGTCTTGTCCCCACGTGTTTGTTTAGATGGACATGTCTGACTAACAAGAGACACTTACTGCCGATCGCCGCACAGACCCTTCGGAATCGCCGGATGACCTGTGCAACGTGACTGAGAGAAAATCAACATATAAGCTCGCGATCAATTCAAAAATGGGGTACCTTCCAAATAGATCGGCATAATAGTGCAATTCGTCGACGGCCACCAATTTGAGGTTCGCCAGGAAACTGTAAAAGTGAGCAAGGTCAGAGGATAGAACCGTAACAAGATGATCACGAACCATCTCCAGAGTTCTTCATGGGGCAAGATAGATGTATGAATCATGTCCTGGAGGCAGATCAATCCGAGCTCATCATGATTCTATCTTACGAAACGCGTACAAAGCTGGTGGATATGACAGACGCAGTCGTCCGAATTTCTGTTAGCGACATCAACGCTGCCATCTACATCTAAGATGAACGAAGCACACCAGCTCTGCATTCTTGTGGCGTGTCACCGTCGTAGCTTGCTACCTTGATGTGCCGAAGTCCTGGACAAGACCAGAGTAATTTGCTTTAATGCTGTCCGTTGGTCTTGCGCTAAAGCCCATAGCACAAAGCATTGGTCAGCGTCACGCAAATCCTGTCTTTCGAACACACCTTGGTTGGGCATGCAAAGATGGCGGTTGCACTGGGGTCCTCTTCCAACAGCCTCAGCAAAGGAACCTGTATACACGTTAAAATGCGCGAACGATATCAAGAGCACCGATGCACAGGTACCCGGTACATCTGTTAAGCAGTACTTTTCACGTAACGTTTTCTGAGTCTTTCGCAGCTTTTACGACCTTTGATTGGCTGACGTGTCGTCAAGGTTGGGACTATCCCGCTTTTGGAGGGGTGGTTCGTTCAACTTTCGGCTGACAGATGTATATGACACTCTTCCCAGAGGCAATACTCGTTGACATGATAACATGCCGCTTCTTGACGATTGCAGTAATAGCAGCCGTCTGATGGCTATACAACGAGGTGATCTTCCTTGCGTCCTGCAGCGCTTGTGAAACCATCTCAGAAAACGGTTCGTCAAGGTCCCCTGCGGTAATATTCTGGAAACTAGGTGCAAAGACACAAATCGCTATCCACCTTGCCTCGCATCATGCGCTTCAAACGTGCGCGGGTGAACAATCTCGTCCTTGTACCATTCCTGGTCTCGAATTTCTTGGATGACCTCGTCAATGGATGGAGGCTCCTTCGCACTCGGGATCGTCAGCATCTCTTAAGTCAACGTAGGTTTGAGTCGGCTACCGGATTTCGGGTTGACGGGTATATGGTCCCTGGCAGCACCTTGGAGGAGAGCAACCGGATCTTCGCCGAGGGGCGTCGCAGAAAGTAACCTGTAGAACCATTTCAGGACACACGCGTGTGCGTACGCGATCAACCCACTCGTTGACAGCGCACGTGAATCGCATGTCGCACTGTTCGATCAGCTTCTTCGTTTAAGAGGGCGCCATCGCAGGCGGGAGTGACAAGCCAGTGCTAGAGAACGACATCATCACCCAACACATCCGTCCGTATCAATCAAACCCACCCAGATGGCTCCTTCTTCCCTTTAGAATTATCCGCAAACTCAAGTATTAAAACGTGTTCTTCTTTGTCCACACCAAGAAGCTGCGACGAAGGGGTTACGAAAAAGTCGGGGCTCCGACGTCTGCCACGCTGCTGTTGAAGCAGCATCTCCACGTGTATGCGCAGCTCATTGAGGGGTATGTATGCAAACTTGACGAAGTCGGGAAGGAGCACTCTGTGTGAAAATCAGTGGAGGTACACGAAGACAGCGCCCAGCGCACTTGAGTTTGGCGACTTTAGCGAGGTCAAGCGGTCTGTTCGGCCGCGCATGTCAGCGAGCGTTGGTAAAGGATGTGGTAGACATTCGACCTTTTCAGTAAACTCTCTACCGAGGAGCAGATTACCGGAAAGGTTGTTGCTAAATGCTTTCGCGAGGATACAAACGCGAGGACAGTGTTGAGAGCCTGACCCATTTTCTGGTCAAAGGGGCGCAACGCCAGAGTGTGCGGTAGCGACGCACCTTGAAAACCTGGGTACCATCATATTGTGCGCAGTTTGTGTGTATAATAGTACTATGCATACCTTGGCAAGCTTGAAGTAGAAGGCCTCACGATCAGCGAGCTACAGAATCCGGCTTCCACTTACATCCTGGAAATACTCGGGCCACGCGGTGGGCCCCTGTGCTTGTTTCTGCTTTCCCTTGGCCTTGGTCTATGTTCGCGGGTTTTTGGGCGGCTGCCCTGCGCTTCATGGTGCCCTTCCAAGCAATATGACCATGACGTGACGTTGTTACCTCCCGTGACAACACTTCTCGCTCGTTCATCGCCCGGGTCGTCCCAAAATCATCTCTACGACCCAACCGGGTTCATCCACCCCTGCTCACAAAGAAGCAGGAAAGGGCGCACAAAGAGCCGTTCATTAAGCTCATACAAAAGCGACGAACAGAGGCAGGCGCGTCCTGGCCCCAGAATCTGTGCATTGAGCCCGTCATTCCGAGAAGAAAGATCGGGAATGCACCAAAGTCGCTGAGGTCGACGCTGAAAAAGCTGTTCACGGAACGGTGAGGGCGTTGGACGTGTCTGGGCCATCAGGTTGGACATGTCACATCGCATCGCTGTAGATTGGCTAACTGGGCCGACCAATGCAGATTTGAGCTGCACGTCACAGGACTACACATTATGTAACCATAAGTACAAACATGCAATCTGATTACCAATAATTATCTGCCATCAATGTCCATTCTCATACTATCAGATCCCTAGGGTCATTCAGCGATGGTATCCTCCCTCCCTTGCTTGAACACCTTTTCTAATAACTGGTTGAACCGCTCCTTGTACTGACCACCTACACCATGCCCTGTTTCTTCCCAACACTGATACTCTGCTTCAGGCATGTGGCGCTTGAGATTCTCGCCTTCCTGGTGAGGAATGACGACATCCTTGTCACCACTGAGGATCAGTACCTTGGGTACGGAAGCTGAGATCTTGGAAAGGCGGTCTGGTGTCATGCTGTGAGTTGCGCCCGCTGCCATTTGCCCGAGCGCCCCCACAAGTGTTTGTGGTTTGGTCATCTTCATCCTGTAGCGGAGAAGCTGCG
>JBBPKK010001250.1:0-10700 GCA_038089215.1 Tylopilus vinaceipallidus | reverse complement strand
CCACCTCCTTCAGCCAATTATCCTTTGGCGCTACAGGCTTCGGCACTTCATGGGCTTGGCATTGAAGATTCGCTCGGTGCAGCTATTTTGGCTGAACGGTTACCGCCCCCGGCTAGTCCCGGCCAATCGTCTCTTGATCCTCGGGAAGATGCCTGGAGGAAGGCTCTGCTTCGGGAAGCAGTCGGGCATTCCCTCAATAACTCAAGGGCTACATCATGTGCTTCCCTCTCCTCGTCGCCAGCCAAGTCACCCTTTCGAGTACGGTCATCAGAATCCCTTCTCCCCGACACGGTGGTGGAACAACAAAAGAAAATGTTGGACCAAAGGATTCTATGTCACCCCATCATAGACCCTTCAGAAGACTTTACGCCACCTACCCCGACAGCCAGTTCAACATTAAACCTTTCTGCGTTGGTTGCTGTCGTGACGGATCCAGATGTTCGGCGGCTATCAAACCTTGCTCTATTAAGGGCTGAAACTCCTGTTCCTCAAACCCCCCTGTCTCCACCACCACGTCGACCTTTCGGGAACAGTCAGTTCTCTCAATCGCAGACGAACGTCTCGCCGTTTCCGGAAACTCCCGTGTGCGACACGCCGAGGAAGCAGTTACGCAAGTCTATGTCGTCTCCAATGCTGTCGGAGAAACACGGGTGCAAGACGAACGGCAGTGTCACACCAAGAAAAACCCCTCCCATGCCTACCCTGGGCGTATCGCCTGCTCCATCGTCTACCGATAAGCGACTGAGTGGAATAACTTCCGCGAGTAGCGAGCACGACGGCCCAGTTGCTGATGACCATCTGGGCCGAGCATCCTTCGCAATAACCCTGCCGAGTACCGATGGCCGGCCCTCTATCTCCGAATATTCGCAGCCCTCGCCAACTGCTTCTGCATTCCGGGATAGATGGTCGGAGGGTTATTATTCGGCCAACTCGGGGGGTCCCGAGGAAAGTGCCAAGGTTCCTTTGAACTCAACTATCCATTATCCACATCCGCGTCCATCTACCATATCTCCTCCACCCAGACCATCTTCATCTGTTGCAGGCATTGCATTGTCGCCACCACCTCGCACTCGTTACCTTCCTTTCCAACCCACGGCTAGTCGGGCCCTTGTTATAACACCCTCTCGATCATCGTCTCAAGGCACAGTCCATTCATTTGCATCCAATTCAACTTTGTCGCAATCAGCGCATGCACCCCCACCGCTCTTTTTGAATGTGTCTTCGCAGAGTTTCCATTCTGCGCTGGATTCTGCGCCTCCACCTTCCTCTACCACCGAGTTCTTTGATCACATACAGGCTCACACAGATGCGATGGATGAACTGGATGATTCTGACGACGGCACGAGTGAAACGGACCCCGACATCACTGCTGTTTATGCGCCCTCGCCTCGTAGACCCAAGCTGATGCGGCTGGGAAACCTTTCCACGCCCAATGTCTACCCTGGGGCCAAGGAGCCTTTTTATCCGTCTGTCATCACCGCTGAGCGGCGGAGGCCTGTAGGGCATACAGCCTGTAGGGCGCCCTATTTTTCCAGCGTCAAAGGAGCGCCCGACTCTTTAACGCACATGTCACTCGCCCAACATTCGCGGGAACATCTCCCAATGGCGCAATCTTCCCCTGGTAAACGGCCTGCGACCGCGGGTACTGACAACGTACGACTGTGGCGAAAGGACCAAGAGGCGTTCCAAGAGTCTTCAAAACGGCTAGATGGTTTGCTTATCCGACATATGCAAGCAGAAAAGGACACGATGAAGAGAATTGCTGAAACTGCAAAAGTAGTGAAATGATGAATTTCTTTACATTCCTTTTTTTTTTTCCCTACTATTTACCCTACGAGATCTGCTCTTGTTTCCTCTTCGTCGTCTCGATCTACATACCCGATTTACGAATGCTTTCATGTTCTGTCGCATGTACCTACGTGGGTTGATATTTAGTTTATTTCTGTCGCTCTGGCTGTGGGGCGAGCTCCTGTGTAACTGCACGTGAAGCGTGCCGCGTTCTGACTCCGCTCCCCATCCAATTGCGATGGTCGCAGCCGTTGTCCTCCTCGACCGTTCTTGACGCAGACCACGATGGACAAGACACAAGACACTCAGAGACAACCCTATTCGTGGCACCAGGTCTGTCTTGCTTCCATAACCCTTCCCCCGGCTGACGGTCATTCCAGTCGCATGATCAGGTGAAGCGCTCTGGGAATGGCCCTCGCCGTCGCTCATCCTCACTCTTCCTCTCGGTCGACAGGCGACGGTGCTCCTCCTCGTTCCCTCAGAGACCTCCAAAGAAGACGTGGTAGTACGTGGCCCGCCCTTTGCCACGCCCCCTGCCTCACGCCCGCTCCTCGGCCCAGGTGGTGATAGAACGGGACTATCTCTTGGCCGGCGTGAGAGGACAGCAGCCAGTCGTCAAGGTAAGCGCGAGCGTGGTGCCAACGCCGCCGTCTCCTTCCCCACGGGTTCGCTGACGCTCGCCACCACCACACATATGCGCACACCCGCAGGGTCGCCTTTACGGCAACGTGGATATCGCCAACTCGGCGTGGCAGCTCGAGCCTCGGACGTCGCGCCTCTCCGCGCGGGAACGGACGACGTCGACGGTGTCCACCACGTCGACGCAGTCGTCATACGCGCTCGTCTCGGACCCGGACATTTCGAGCAGCTTTGCGGCCTCGCTGGAGAGCGCGCAGACGTCGGATGTGGAAGAGGTGGTGACGACGTCGCCGGGTTTGGCGTCGCCGGTCTCGTCGGGGGACGAGCGGCCTGGGCTGCGCTACCCACGCGGATCGGGGACGGGCACGGGGGCGCTGTCGCCGACGATGCCGCCGCATGCGTTGTCGTCGTTTTCGTCGTTGGAGTCGCTGCCGTCGCCCTCGGGGCGGCTGCTGACGTTGCACCTGGAAAAAGAGCAGTCGATCATTTGGCCATCGCTCATCGTCGGCCCTGTGCCACAGGAACTGTCGGCTTGTGCGCCAGTGCCCGCTGTTCTGGACACCGACCCGGAGGGCAAGTATAACATGGATCCGACGAGCCTCGTCCTGTTTGCCATCGAGTTGTTTGACATTCGAAAAGACCGGGAAGAGGCGTTTGAATGTTTTGTGTGAGTGCTGCTTGAATGGCCCGAGCGTTGACGGTGTTGACGTGCGTTGGGTACAGGCGCGCTTGGCATCAAGCACACCTACCATCTGCCACGATGAAGCTCGTCACGCATTACCTGCCCCTGCAAATCCCACTCAACGTGATCGATGCCAACGAGGAAAAACAGCGTGGCACGATGTCATACTACTTGCAATGCATTGGTGGCCCTCCAGGGCTAGCACAGCTTTTCCTCGAAGCCGGTCTCCTTCATCTCGAAGGTGCCGCTTCCGTTCTTCTTTCTGCATCTTACTCGACGCTGTCTTCCATTCGCGTACCTCCTCCTCCACACCCTGGTGAAGGCGGTGCGGAGGCATGGAAGAGAGACAGGGAGATGGCTGGTCGGTACTTTGACCGTGCAAGGACGTTGCACCCGGAACTGGACGTGCCCGTCGTCCCGGATGACGGATCTGGGACAGCCGCGTTGAGCACGAGCACGCCCGAACTCGAGATGCCGTCTATCGAGATTCACTCGTCGGCGGCGGCGAGCGTGTACTCGGGCTCGGATGCAGTTCACTCGGAACAGGAAGCGGTGCTCCGTCGGCGACGGCGCAAGAAGGAGGAACTTATCTTTTTGGACGAGGTCAAGGGCAAGGAGGATATCGAGAGCGCGTGGTACGTGTACGTGCCGAGTTTGGTCGGAGCTGGGACGGCGTTGTTGGTCGTAGGTGTGATTGGGGCGCTGAGCTTTTCGTCATGGCGGCGGAATCAGGGGTCTTGATGGTGGATCGTGTTGGGCTAATCTGTAAGTTCGCTCGTGTTTGCATGATGGTACATATATATCTTTTTTTTTTGTTCGTTATTTTTGCTGTGTAGAAGTCGTCGTCTCGGTGCATGAATGCTGTTCTTGGTTGTCTCTGCAGCGTGCTTCGTGGAGTCGTTCTGAATCGCGCGAGCAAGATCATGACCGACGTTGCAAACCAAGTACAACATTAAGCAGATGTATAGAAGGTAGTCCAAGAACAGAACGAGTTGAATGGCTGATCAGACAAGAAAAGAGAGCGAAGTATACGGACATGTAGGACCGCACAATGGTTGCGAAAGAGTGTACTCGGATCTTCACGAGGGTATCAGTAAGTCCAATAATATCACCAAGCCTCTAGGTGAAAAGGTACTAAGTCGAATGGGCGTATAACGTATCAAATTCGGAGGACGGGGAAGGTGGTTGCAAAGGAGCGAGAACGCCGCGCTAGCAGAGCGGACGATTGACAAACTAAAAATAAAAAAGCGGAATGGTAAATTAGGTGAGAGTCTTCTCTGTGTCCATGAAACGTTGCAGCAACCAGCAAGCCAGATAGGCGCCGTCGTCAAAGCGACCGGTTTGTTACGCGGATGCACACTTGTGCTGCGAGTCCGGCAACGAAGGGTCTGAACTTGATGGCGGGGGAGGGGGCTGTAAGTCGCTTTCAGTCATGGGATGCCCGGATCACAACAACGATCGACCGTACCAGCTCTCTGACGATTTTGAATCGCTTGCGCGCGTTCGCCAAATCCGTCAGCTCCTACCCGCACGTTTTCGTTCGTGCGAATACCATCGTGCTCAAAGCCGCCCAGGACGTCAGATAGATCGTCCTTGGCGTCGGAGAGAACCTGCGTTGAGGATACCATCATCAGGTGGATCGGGTTCGACGGGTCAAACCTCGAGAACAGCGGACGGCCCCGTTTACGTGCAAAGTAGATGTTCCATAGCGTGTAAGCGACAGCGCCATAGAATACCAACGCCATGGTCGTGATGGGGATGATTGTAAAGCCATACGTCCTCGATCGGTGGGACCATCCTATGCTCGCGATTGTCTCGTAACCGGTCACAGAAGTTTGTGCCTCGGCCGGAATAGTCCACGGGTACACTGAGAATGCGGATCGGAGGAACTACGGTATGTAGATGAGTCTCATTTTCCTTGGTCGAATGGAATGGAACGGAAGAAGACATACCGTTCCAGCGAATTCGGTGACACCACGCCAATAGTTTTCCTGAGACCGCGTGTTCGTTCAATCCAAGAAACGAGACGGGGGAGCTCACCATTTCTTGTAACAAAAGTACCGTCACTTCCTCAGGGGTAGTTGAATTGTACTTTGAGGCGGAAATATAGACAGAATAGAGGGCGTCACCGATAGTGTTTGCTGTCAAGCCTTGCGTAGTTCGTGACTGGTAGTCGAGGATGGCTGCCAAGAATAGCGACAAGTTCGAGTTACTACTCCCAAGTGCTTGTGTGTCGACGATAACTGCGTCTATGACGCCACCCGAATACGTCACGCGAGAAGTCGTGAGGTATGGGTCTATCGTGCAGACCGTCAGCGGGAGGAAATCATACTTCCAATTCCCACTCGTAACCACATCTAAGACAATCACCGTTGTTACAGACAAGTGCACAAAAATACCGGCAAACTCACCGAGATGTTCCCACGAGAGGTTGGTCTGTCCAAGGGGATAGGGACAGACAAGAGACGACAACAACCCAGTCGTCGACAGCTGTGGTACGCTAGAGGAATTCGACGTTGTCACGTACTGTTGTTGAGATGGTTGACCTAGTGTTTGGTGGACGTAATTCACGTTTCGCGGGTGTGCCAAATGAATAACATACTCACCTTGGTCGCATCCGAGTGTTATATTCCATGCCCACAGCCAGTAGTCAGTTGTTCCGTTAAGGAAGGGAACGGGCATTGATTGGTATGTGGGAGAGAGACTCAAATTGTCTGTGGTGGTGCTTGCTGGACGACAGCTCACGTTTGCAGAGAGACCTTGTTGCCATAATGTATAAGTGCTGTATACACCCTGAAACGCATCGCCATTGGGGTAGATCACTTCAAGGTGCGTCGGAATTTGACCACCCGAAAATGCAAGGCCACTATTGTTGGCCAGCAAGACAGAGTCGTTTGTACCACCGTACATCGGTGCTGCCGGAAGGACACCTCCTATACAAGCCTAAGCATCGGTTTCTTGAGAGATGGCGACCTACACATACCTGTGGATACGTTGTACTGCGCACCGTTGAAAGTAAATATTCCTGCAACGCCGAAGCTGTACTGCATGGCAGCGATGCCACTCATAACACCACCGATATCGATAATTTCCGATGAGTTTCCGCGAACTATGTAAAAAGAGCGTGAATGCTGATATCCTAGCTTTAGGATTTCGCTGTACCTAGGGCAGCACCGCTCTGAATAAGCTCTTGCTGGAGCGCTGCTTCGAACCAACTGCTAGTGAGATCAAGTTCCCACCCAGTTGCGTTGACATTCCGAGAAACGAGAGTCGGGATTAACAATGTACTCCAGCTGCAGGGTGTCGTCAGATCATTGATCTCCCACGAAAGTGGGTTCCATACCTCGACACCAGCAACTTTGCTAAGCCGAATACCACCAGGGTCACCAAGGTTGGGATTGGATGTCGAAAGTTGATCAGAAATGCACCCCTGGTTATGGCGATCCCGCTGCTGAGATTTATCAATGAGATGGAATCGTGCATACGATGCAGCAGTGCTTCCTTGAAAGCAATCGACAAAAAACTGTAGCGCAAACCGTCATGAGGTTACCCGTCAGACGAGACAACAACGTACGTGGTCGTCGCTACAGCGAATACGGTGGCTATAATAGTGACCATCCAAGTTGTCTCGGCTGACCACGAATACGCCAGGACAGCGAGGTGGTCAGGAAGAATGAGCGGATTCTCGACAAGGACTGTACCAAGAAAGGCCCAGCCACAGGAGAGAAGAAGGGTTTGACCGCCAAATGCACCCGCGAACTGAAGGGCGCGCAGAGTACGAGGCTGCATGACAATGCGCCGATTGTCATCGGGGAGCAAACTGCAGCGATTATATAGCCATGACGGGATAAATTTCGATTTGCGTGAAAGGGAACGTGCGATGTTACACAGCAACTCGAAGTGCCTGGGTAGCCATATGATCAGAAAATTAATATCAGAACCCGAGTATGATGTGAACCAGAAATGATATAACATAAGATGATTTCTAGTAAGTGATCAGCAGAAACCCACCGAGGGACTGAAAGGAAGGGTGACGCCCCGGCGCATTCCCGTGGGCGAATCTACCGTACATTAGCTTTGACATCGCTGCACCGGGTGGGCAACTTGTCTGTACAATCAGTGGCACATTACAGCCCGCCACCATGTGATCGCATCCTCATTTACAGGATGTAGTTGAGTAAGTTGCTCGATCTAGTCTAGTCTCAATGAGCCAAGTTCGACCGGTAGTCAAGTCAACCAGAGCGTTCACGAACCACCGGACAATAACGTTACTCGTCTAGCTTGCAGATAAGCTGGAGCCGACTATCATCAAGTGTCGGTGGTCTGATCAACAAGTGGCCCACAACATTATTATTGGGTGCGTTACAATCTAACAATAGATCACAGACCTTCTATTGGCAACTTCCCTATGAATTCGGCCTCAGCGGTGAAACTTTGCACCTTGACTCGCACGCGGCATCCCAGTTAAAGTACCTACTGATAGTTGCCACCTGCATATCAGAAAAGCGATCACCCATTCAAGGGCTTTGAATGATGACCCATGAACTTAACATACAAGTCTAGGGAACTCGACATTTTTTGCGTGATCTTCTGTTCAGACGCACCTATTGCCGGTGTGACCAGCCGCCAAATGAGCGCCTTCACCACAAGTGTACAAATCCGAATACCTGGGACCGGTCAACTCCGTTGAGCAAAACTTGAACTGACACCATCTGCTCGTGCCTGTTCGGGTGCGCACAGCCAATCATCTCACATATATTGTTTTTCTTCAGGGAACCGGCTCGAAGCGCTCCACGTTACCCCCCTAGGCCGACGGGCCATCAACATTTAGATATACGAGTTTAAACTGCCTCACGAATTGTTAAGAAACCGGAGGCCTGGAAGGTGGGATAATGATGAAGCTGATTGACGCGTGTACTGACTCGAGGTTAGGGTTTATCATATAACAACCTGGCTAAACTCACCGCGGCGAACAGCCCAGAGGCAACTTCAGACAACTTGCATCGTGCAACGGCTTAGGTACATACTGGACAGACATCTCTACATCTCCGGTCGGGTAGAGTCAGTGAGGATACCTCGATCATGGCGATACATGGGTAACAACTAATATTTTCTTGGATAAGGTTTGCAGGGTGGGAGATATTGGCATTCAGTCCAGGGGGAGCAGGGAGACGGTGGCATTCAGGTTGGTCATTTGGGTGATTGAGTCGCTGAGCTACTCGTCGTATCAATGGATGTGAAATCTTGCTGGCCACTGAATTCAACTTACAACCACCGGCGGCCCAGGTCATGACACACCTTGAAACCTGAGTCCAACGTTTCTCATGAGCTGTCTATAACATACCCACGGTTATGTTCCGACTTCTCTGGTGTTAACTAAACTCAACTGCCCAGAATTCGCTTACTTGGCGCCAATGGACATGCTGCAGCGAGCGAGCCTCGGGCCAGGTTGGGGACACCCATCAACAATTAACGTTATTCGATGCAGAATCTTCGAATGATTGGTCAACTTATCACAGACTTCATTCCAATAATAGAGAATAAATTGAATATAACCTTTAACGGCGCATTTGTTTTGAACATTTTGAGCGCAGAGCTGTAAGGTTAACCCTCGGGCGCCTTTCGCGGTCGCAATTTTATTTTGCTTATCCTCAGACTTGCATATTCGGACCTTGCGAGCGGTAATTAACTACTCAGTGATCCTGAGAACCTTTTGGGCCCGGATCTGAAGTTAAATGATATAAATGCCATCGCCCTCGCCCAAAGTCCGACACGAGGCTTTGCAGGACATCAAAAGAGCTCACCGTATGAAGGCTAGTTTGAGAGCGCTGGGCGCTTTGCGTTTTTATCTCGGCTCGGCGAACCAGCCACTTGCTGACCATTCACTAGCAGTTTGGCGCCTTACGGATCAACAACTTCTCCGCCGGGCTAGTACAGATCCAGACACAAGCCCTACTAAGTTCCAACCAACAGCGGGAACTGAGCCACGCGTTGTTCACTTCACAGTAAAATTTTGGCTGCGGCTCCTCCACCGGCAGAACAGCGGACTGAGAAACGTGGGGAATTAATCATGATGTGCAGCTGCAAGTCTTCGTAACATGCACCTAGTCGCTGTGATGGATTTATGAAATTGACCGGATCCATACACTTTTCGACCTCGCATAGCAAGCCTGATATTAGTAGATCCACAATCGAGAGGGCATATGCGACATGACCCGGCAACCCTGGCATATACGTGGATCATGGTTCCAATAATGTCGCTTATGGGACTCAGAAGCGGAAGGAAAACACGAGGGCATTGTTTCATAGTCCGACGCACTCAGAGCGTTCTGCATGTACGGCCCTAACACCTGTTCTTGGGCATTTGACGTCCACAGACGTCGGAGGTGATTCGTCGTGTATCTGGGTGCAGAGTCAGCGGGTTAGCTCAGCATTTCGATGCCATACACGCACCGAGAACGAACTCAACGAACGATAATGAGTACCACCACACCCAAGGCCCGCTGGGCACGTGTTCGGGGTAGGCGCGTGACAATGGTTGATTTTCGGAATATGAGGTACTTGCCAGTGTGCGAGTCGGGGCGGCCCTCGGGCCTCGAAGGATGTCAACAGTCGCTTGCCTGATGATTGGAGTGCTGGTCAAGTCCGTTGAAGAAGGACTCCAGAGATGGTACACGCGCGAGAGGTTGATTATGCAGAACGGTATCCTGTGTTCGATTGTAGTACGGTTGGTAAACAAGTTGCAACCGGCGCGCCAGGCTCCAACTTCAAGGGGGTCGTCTACAAAATTACATTTACGTTACATAAAATCATCAGTCTCGGATGATGCTCCAGGCGAATTCCATACACGCCTCGCCAGCTGAAACAGTTAAAGCTTCGAAAGCCAAGGTCTCCTTAATAATTATTAATTCTAACCTCTCCCGCTCTGTAAGTCGTCGTCGTTCTCCCTGCAAGAGAGACGAAGTGGCTCGGGAACGAGTCAGAGGAGCACAGCGATGAGCCCCTTATAGTGGTTTCGGAAGAGCCCGGGCCAGTGGACCTCTGCATATCGCCCATATCACCTGCCGGCGTCCAAACTTCGACTCGAGCAAGCGCAGTTCCGTATGTTGGCCACCCGATCCCCCCGACCTATAAAACCCTGCCTGCCTCAGTTACAGACGGCCAAACGAGTCCCTCGTCAATGAAGTAACACCAACTCATGCTGGTACAGCAACTTGAAACATGACTGTCGAGGTACTTTCTACTTGAGACGTCCAACACACGTTCAACTATTATGAAGACGTGGAGTTTCCTTACCATTATACCGGGGAACCGCCTGCAGGCGTGCTAGCGACCAACATCACCTTTGAATCTCACCCCGCCATCATTCACGACAGCAGGGGGAAATAGGATGCGCTCGACTTGGACACCAGTGGGTCCGACTAGGTCACGTACCCCAGGGCGGAGGAGTTCGTCGATCAAGACGCAGGCTATCCTGTCATTTTTATTGATACAAATGCGAGGATAATAGAACAGCTTGTATTGATACAGTGTGATGCTCCCCAGTCCATAAAATGTATCAATACAGCTGCACCAGTATCCCCTGATTGAG
>JBBPKK010001249.1:0-10721 GCA_038089215.1 Tylopilus vinaceipallidus | reverse complement strand
TGACCGTGAGACTTTGCACATGACTAGTTCACGTGACGACCGGCTCTGGAGGGATCCGAGCTGTCCGGATGACAGGCACGCACGTGGTAGGGGCTAGACCCTTATCTGCCTCGTGTATTTAATCACCGCGCCTCATGGCGCTTATCTTTGATCGCCGTGCCTCATGGCACTAACGCCGCACCTCATGGTGCTCTAGACCGCCTCATGCAGGCACAGTCTCCCACGAGACGTCATTATGATATCATTCTCTCTCACGTTATGACATACCTACTGTATGTAGATACGCACGGACCAGTAGTCAATAGCTACAAACATGCTGTATGATATATATACTCCAATATGACGACCCAAGGACTCCAGTTAAGTCCTTGTGGCATTCCCCTTCTACTTGACTCATTATAAGCCTTTGTGAGAGTAACCTGAGCCACGCTATACGCTGGTAGTAGGTTGCGCTTCACAAACGTTTTAACCTCTTCCTTCTCTTCTTGCGACATTGGGTACACTTTAGCCTTTTTGGGTACGAATCCTTCCTTTAGGTCAATAGCGTGATCCCAGGGTCTTCTTATTGGCATCCGTTCAGAAGCCTTCTTTGTGAAGAGATCGAGGTACTTATGGTATTGTTTCGGTACAAGTTCGTCCGCCGTCTTTTCTACCTTTTTTGGTGGTATAACCTCCATTTTCTTTACGTGATGGTACACGTGAGGGGCGCTTTCCAGCTCTTCGGCTTCTAGACATCTTAGTAGAACTGATCGATCAGATAGGAGATAACAGGTTCGGGGGCATTTGGTCAACTTCACCTCCCCGGTTATCCAATTGATCTCCGGATTGTGCTTCTTTAGCCATGTATATCCAAGGATTATTGGTACCTTTCCTAAATCCATTACTTCAGCTTCTAACTTCTCACGATGCCCTTGATAGTCGACTATTAGCTCCGCTGTGTGGGTGATATTCCCAGCACTATTCTTGGTTCCGTCTACGTTGAACACTGGAATCGGTCGCTCTAGTCTCTTTAGGGTTACTTGGTTATCGTGAGCCCATTGCTTGTCAATGAAGATGCCGTTAGCTCCACTGTCTAGGAGCGCCTTTGCTTCGATCATCCGGTATTTTTCTGTGGCCGGTGCCACTTTTACTCCTAACTTTATTTCGGATGCGGTCAAGGAGCGGACCACGATCCTATCAGGAATTTCTTTGTTAAATAATTTTTTTGTTTTTGTTGCCAAATTAAGCCTGGATTCCCATCCGGCGCGCTCAGGTTCTTCCTGAGTCATGGCTTCGGTTATATCGTCGAAATAGGTTACAGACTCTGAATCGGATAATAGTACATCGAAATAGGTGTTTTTGGGTTTTTGTACTTTTATGTGTCCGAAACAGTCTTCGGCATCATGACTTCCCTGATTAGTCATGAGCCTTATTCTTTTCCCGCCTTGGCTTCTTTTGCCTTGGCGTTCAAGACGTCCGTGAAATAGGCTTTCACCTCTTCAAAGCCCATTTCATTTATGGACTTTGGATTTTGTCTAGCCTTCCCCTTGTGGCTAGCTTGGACATTATGACTCTCGTGGTCCGAGTCGCTATCGCTACTACTCTCCTTTTGAGCAGCGCGAGCCTTGCGAGGTTTGCTTCGCTTTGAGCAATCCTTTCGATGCCCTCCCCCAAGGAACTTGCATTCGCTACAAGGCGTTTTAGCCTTCTTGCAGTCCTTGACGAAGTGATCACCCCCGCAGTTAAAACACTTACCCTTTCGGGCAGCGTTGATGTCCATAGCGTTTGGGTCATGCCGGTTGGACAATCCGGCGGCCGCATTGTTGCTCCACTTGTTGTTTGAGCGGCGAGCTAGCTCAAATTGTTTGAACGCATTTCCAACGTTCCTTACTTGGCCGATCCAATTGGCAAGGTTGGTGGGGGCGTCGTCCCCATGTAGATTGAGGGAGATGTGTCGCACTATCTCCTCTCGGGCGTTTTTGACTAAGAGGTGGACGCCCATCACCTCATCTATACCGGATTGTCGGTACAGAGTTTCCCACTGAGTTAAAAAGGCCTCAGTCTGCCTTACTCCTTGTTTGAGGGTCTGAAGATCCCTCAATGCTTTCCCCTGTCTTGTGGCTGACCTGAAGCGGTGGGAAAGTTCCCATTCCAGGTCCTTGACCGCCCACCATTCATTGGAGGCGAGTTTTGTCTCGATGTGGTAACGAGCCCATTCGCCCGCACCGTTTTTGTCTCCTTCTTTCCCTGAGCCGATCCAAGACAGGACCGCTAGGGTAACTTCCTTTTTAGACCCGAAGGTCTCTTGGTTCATTTGCAGGTAAACCTGCATTTTTATCCACCACTCGTCGAAACGGGAGTAGTCACCGTTGAAGGACCCTGGATCTGGGATCAGGTCCACCTTTTTCGTAACTTTGACCTCCGTACGAGGTCCTCATGCCGTTGCTTCGGCGGCATTCACCTTGGCTTCTGCGGCGGCAGCACGGGCTTCTGCTGCGACTAATTGAGTTTGGAGTCCTGCCAGCAGGACTTGGAGGTCGAGGATTTGCTGCCCGTAATCCATTCTTTTCGGAGACGGGGGAATCGACTCGGTTGATTCAGAAATTTTGTCTAAGTAGTACTATCTATTTCCTACTTAGAACCTTTGGCCGGGGGTCATATGGCCTTTGTCACTTTTCTCTTTGCGACCTTCTTGGTTGCTCCCGTCGGAGTCTTGGTGTGCCGTATGGTTTAGCGCGGGGTACATAAAAATGTTGGACTAGTTGCCCATTGGCCCCTAAGTCGAACCTTGCCTGTTTCTTTACCACAGGGGGGGTGTATTCGTAGTGACGCTCCGCAGGGAAGAAGTCCTGGGCGTCAGGGAGAGGAAGGGGTTCGAGAAGAGTGAGGTCTATTTCCTCTTCTTCGATTTTGACTGTTACTTGGTCGTTTGGGTCGAATTCGTATTCCGGTTCGTCTACCGGTTCGACCTTTACTCGAATGTGGATTTGACTGGCTTCCCAGTCAAGAGTTTGGGTAGGGTGGGCAACCCTGAGCATCCTTTGTCTGCTAAAACGGGAGGGCTAGTCTCGCTCGACCGTTATTCCAATCAGGTCAATAGCCACCTGACTTGGTTCGTATGTCAACAGCTGGTGGGCACAAGACCGCTCTTGCACCAACTGTGACTTGGTATTACGTAGACTAGTAAAAATGAGCCTCACGAGGACTCGCCTTTCGGCAATGGAAGAAAAGGGGTTTTGCCGCGGTGTTTAAACCTTTAAGACCTCTCGAATATACAATAAATATGTGAAATATGTGTAGTGAAGCATGGTGTGGTAGAATGGAAGGCATAGCTCCTAGGAGTCTAGAGTTCATGTGGAAGAACATGCATATCATGCATGTAGAATGGAGAGATCCCATCTAGAGATCTGGGGTGGTAACCTATACAAAGATGTATGTATGGTGGACATTAGGTTAAGAGTGTACCAAAGTTGGTAGTAAAGTGTAGGATAGTGGTGACACCAGTCAAAGTGTAGCAACTCTGGTAATGCAAAAGTGTAGTCAAGTCTGACTGACATCTGACTGACACTAGTCAAAGTGTAGCCAAAGTGTAGTCAACTTTGGTAGTGAAAAGTATCATCCTGTAACAGGAAGCCCTTCAATCTCCTTCCTCTTGTCATTCTCCATCCTGCTTGAACCAGTCAGAGGTGGAATCTCTGTCATACCTTTCATGCCACACCTCTTCCTCACTGGAGACCAGCACACCTTCTTCAAGGGGGGAGGTCATGTTGCAAAAGGAGCAATTGTCAATGATATGCCCTAAGTGGTTGCAGTGGTTATAACAACAATTGGGGCAGGAGGCCTGGGGGTGACCAAGAGAGAGGACATGGCAGTAGGGGCAGCAATATTGAGGGCAATAGATCCTCTGGTGGTCCTGGGCTCTGCAAACAAAGCACAACTGATTAAGGTGACTTGAAGAAGGGGGGGGAGATGAAGGTGGGTGAGTAGGGAGAGGCGCAGCCTTGTTGTCAATATGGGGAGAGGATGGAATGGTTTGAGTAAGAGGTTGTCCCCTCCAGTTGGTGTGAACACTGGCAAAGGGAGATGAGTGTCACCTGTTTTGAAAGAACTGCTGTCTTTCAGCTTCCAGAATGTCTGAGGGGAGGAGAGGAGGAGAGGAGAGGAGATTGGCTAGGGGAATGGAGGTTCCTCAAGGGATAGGGTCCCTGTGGTAGCAAGGAGGGCAGAGGTAGTAGCAGAGATTTAGGTAAAAGAGGAGATCAAGAATGGGACAAATGTGTGGGCAAAGAAGGTTAGGGGGAAGAAAGTCCAACAGAGTTCCTAGTCCTTTGGCAGCCAAGAGATCCAGCACCAGGTTGCTCAATTCTACTAGTCTCTGGGTGAGGGAATTGTATGCTTGGGAGCAGGGTTCTTCCAGGGGGAAGTTGGTGAGGTGGAAGTGACTGAGTGCCATGAAGTGATAAATGTTGGCCAAAGGGGGAAATAGGGGTAATTCCAGGGAATACTGTGGACTGTTCAAGGGCAAAGGTAAGAAAGGGGGACTCTAAAACAGTAGCTAAGATAATACAAAGCTGGTCAACTGACAGGCAATTGAGGTGGACACAGAGGTGGAGATGGATGACATATTGCTAGTTGGAGGGAGGAAGTGATGGGGGGAATTCATGGAGGTGATCTGTCTTATAGGCATCTAGGAGTTCCTGGAAATGTTCCAGATTATCCTTGTGTTCCCAGGTGTCTTCTGCTGATGAATATCCCTTCCACCTGACCAGGAATTGTCTTTTTTGGCGAGATCTGTGATGGGCTAGGATTGCTTTGATTTTGTATTCTTCATCTCCATCTATATCCTCTGGAGGTGGTTCTAAGAACAGAGTTCCATGTTTGGAGGTAGTTTGGAAAGAGGAAAGAAGAGAAGCATGGAAGATAGGGTGGATTTTCCAGGTTGGGGGAAGTTTTGAGTGGTAGGCAAGGGGAGATATGACTTTTTCAATAGGAAAGGGGCCGTGGTGTCTTTGAGAGAGTTTTGGATGAGCTCCAGGAAAGTGAAGGTTCCTGGCCTCCAGCCAGACCTTGTCTCCTTGGTTCCAGGTGACAAACTTGGAGCAAACTTGGTCTTTTATGATTAGGCAGGCCTTCTCATGTGTGGCAAGGGCTTCTTTTCTGGCTTCTTCCAAAGCCATCATTCATTGCTCTAGAGCAAGTAGGAAGGTTTTTCCTAATGGGAGGTAGGAGTGGGATTCATATCCCATCATGAGATAGAAAGGTGATTGGTGGGTGGAAGAATGAGGGGTGGAATTATGTGCAAATTCAGCAGTAGGGAGGAGCTGAGACCAGGATGTGGGAGAACCTTGGCAGTAGATATGAAGGTACATTTCAAGTTCTTGATTGAGGCATTCCATTTGGCCATCAGTTTGAGGGTGGTATGGAGAAGAGAGGGCAACATCATACTGGAGGAGTCTGGCCAGTTCCAGGCTAAAAGCTGAGGTGAATTGTGGGCCTCTGTCTGATATTATCTAATTGTGTAGGCTGAATCAGGGGTAGATGTGGCAGAAAAAGAGTGATACAATGCCAGCTGCATTAATAGTTTTGGTACAAGGGATGAAAATACCCCCCTTCAAGAGTCCATGGTCAACCACAACCAGAATAGAGTCAAAGCCATCAGAAGGGAGTAAGTCAGTGATGAGATCAAGAGAGGTCTGCTAAAAGGGGCAGGTTGCAGAGGAGGAAAGGGGAGAGAGTGCTGGTATAGTAGGATGAGTGTTGACCTTGTTAGTGTGGCAGATGGAGCATCCCAAGACATATTTTCAAATGAAGGAGGCCAGTCCAGGCCACCAGTAGTCACATTGGACAAGTGCCTGGGTATGGAAGACACCCCTATGTCCTGAACTGGGTGAGGAGTGAAGGTGGGCAACAAGGCCATGGCAGAGCAGGGCAGGGATGTAGAGTTTGCCCCAGTAATACAGCTGGTTGTTGACATAGAACCAGTCTGAGGGATGGGAGTGGGCAAGAGGCACCTCTGAACTGTCAAGACATTGCAAAGCCATGAGGACAAAGGGGTTGGAGGGTGTGGAGGAGGCAAGTTTTGATGTGATGGAGGCATTGAGGGCACAGACAAACAGATGATCTGGGAAAAGTGTAATATTCTTGTTGTCAGTGATGGTGGGGGGGTATGAAAACTGGGATAAGATGTCAGCAGGAGCTACCTGAGAGGCAGGGACATGCTTAAACTGTAAATCAAAGTCTTGGAGGAAGAGAAGCCATCTGGCTTGGCAATGGGATAAGTGTTGGGGCTGGCAGAAGTAGGAGAGGTTCTAGTGGTCTGTAATGACAGTGACAGGGAGTCTGGTGCCACAAAGATAGTGTTTTCATGTGGTTAGGCGTTAAACTTGTGCAGATAAACTCCAGAGTTAAGGGGGGTCAGATGGGACTTTGGCTTCACCTTATGTGGTGTGCCCTTGTTTGGCTCAGTCCTGTATTTACCAATGGAGGGTCAGGGGTCAGAGTTGAATGTCATGCAATGACAACCAAAAAACAAAGGGTCAGAGGTAGAAGTTAGGAGTTAGGAGTTAGGAGGGAGTAGGTAGGAGGTAGGAGGTAGGAGTTTAGGAGTTTAGGAGTTTAGGAGTTGTGCAACAACTCCCAATAGTCAGAGAAAGAGATCATCAAGTAAAGTCAATATTCCAACTAGGGAATGTACAGAGTATTCTATAGAGTTTATATATGAAGAAAGAACTATTAGTAAGTCCGGAGGTCGGATGTCAAAGTTACCAGAGGGTCAGAGATGAACCTGTGCTAGGCATTGCCTCAGAGCTGTGCTCCTAGGCAAGCACTGGTCTTGAAGGTATCTAACTGAAGAATGGAATGTAAAGGAAGAGTAATGAAATGGAATGTAAATGGAGGGCATCATAGGGTGTTAGTCAGATACAAGTCCAAGTAACATAGGTACAGAGAAAACAGAGATTAAACTGGGGTTAGTATCAGAGTTGGTACTGGAGTGGTACTGAATAGGTCAGAGTTGGGCTAGGTGGATTTTTGGGATATGACATTAGGCCATGGATAACAGCAAGAAGTTCCCTATTGTAGATATCATAGTTTTGTTCTGCCTGGGAGAAGGTCTGCAAAAGGTAGGTGCAGGGGTGGTGTTACACAAGGTTCAATGTAGTGCAAGCATTTAAGTGAAGCAATATGAAGTCTTCATGTTCACAAGTTGCTCACTAACATAGAGCTAATGACATTTTGCCTTGAGAGAAATACTAAGTGAGATTGCAGGCCAATCACACAAAAAATGCTAGAACTACTATATATGATTGTGCAGATTTAGCTGGGGATTCCCCAAGCTATTCTAGGTCTTTCATATACATCCAGTGTTCTTTAGAGTTGGTCAAGAACAAGGTTGAAAAGGGAAGATGCTGTGGAAAAGCATTGGAAACTAAAAGAACCATTGAGGTGGTGTCCACAGCATCAGAAGGTTCCAAAGAGAAAAAGATGGTAACTAAGAAATGACACAGCCTATGTGCCATGCAATGAGGATGAAGAAAGAGAGAGAGAAACATAAGATATGGACTAGAGTGATCCATAGAGCTCTGAGGACAAAGAGAATGAGCCCTAGAAGAAATAAGTGTACATATACATAGGTGTAGAGGAAGGAAAGGAAAAAAGAATAGACAGAGAAAATGTAACAGGTGGAGGTCACTGTTGTCATCAGCTTGGAGTAGGATACAACCAGAAGCTACAAGGGAGGTGTCAGTCATGATAGAGAAGGGTTTGTTGAGATCAGGCATGGAGAGGACCAGTTGGGAAGTGAAGGTGGACTGGAGAGAGCAGAAGGCAGTTTCTTGGTCTTCATTCCACTTCCAAGTGGAGGAGGACTTGGTGAGGTCAATGAGAGGTCAAGCAATAGTGGAAAAATTTGGTATGAAGTGGCAATGGAAATTACAGAAGCCAAGGAAAAAATAAACTCCCTTAACATTGGATGGGGGGTTCCAGGTGGAGATGGCCTTGAGTTTGACTGGGTCTAGATGGATGGAATTGTGGTGGATGACTATATCAAGACATTCCATGTGGCTCTGGTCAAAGGAGCACTTGGAAAGTTTGAGATACATCTTTTCCTCATGCAACTGTTGTAGAACCTGTCAGGTTCATTCTTTCCAGCTGTTATGTTTTCCAGAGTGAACTCTTTACATGCTTTCTGCTCTTCTAGGTTGAGAGGGTATATCTTGGCAATCTTCAGGGTGAAGTCATCATTTAGGTTAATGCAAAAGTCCCATTCTCCTCAAGAAGGAGATAATTCACCAGGGGGTGGTTTGGCAAAGACATTGGCAAATTCAGCATATGCAGATGGGAGTGAGACTTCCTCCTTTGTGGCCATCATGGCAAGGGAGGTGGAGAGAGTTGTTTTATTTAGGTATTGGTTGAGGTGTTTGTTAGTTGGGGGTGATACCAGTTCTTTCAGGACAAAACATTGCCCAGTCCTCCAGTTTATCATTGGGTTGATTTATTTCAACCAAGATGGGCCTAGGATGGCTTTTTCTTTTCCTAGGTTGGTGACAAAGAAAGTCTGAGTGTGTTGGGTAGTGGCATTAGGGAGGAATACTTTCAAGGTAGTTACAAAACATATGGTGCCATCAGAATTCTTGGTTCCATCAACATTGTATGTGATGATTAGGTTATGAACCTGTTCCCAAGACAGGAAACATCCTGTAGCTCTGCTATTGATGAGGGCTTCAAGGTCAATTTTGGTTTTGCTCCCACATTGCAAGAAAATTGGCAAATGCATAGAAGATTCTTTTATGTTGGTAGTATACATGGGGGCAACATACTGGGAAGAAAGGGTCAACTTCCTTTCTTCCCAATCTAAAAACCTGAAGTGGAAGTAGTCTCTTCCTCCTCTTTGTAATTGTCATCAGAACAGATGCAAAGATTCTTCAGAATGAGATCATGAGATACTCCCTTTGCTCTAAGGGAGGTGACATATGCATGGATGGGATGATCCAGATTTATCACTGGATTGGTGGGTGGGACAGGGGTAGTCTCAGCCATTCTGATTTGTGCTGGTCAGCTGGGGTTTCTGGGGGGCATAACTCCTGCACAATGGTTGGAAGATCTACAGCCCTTTTGCTTACACTGGAAGCAATATCCCTCTTGAATCAGATGGGCTTTATTGGTGGGAGACAATTGGATGTAATTGATGTCCATTGCCATGGGATCTCTTTCCTTCTGAGGGTGTGAAGTGAAGGAAGGGAAAGAGCTATGAAGCCCATGAGCAGTTGCTAACTGGGAATGGAACTGCTTGGCTTTTTTGATGCATTCTTTTAAGGTATTGGAAACCTTCTCCATCCCATAGATGAGAAGGTTGAAGTGGTGGTTGATTCCTTTCGAAAAGAGGTGGCAGAGTTCTGTTTCATCAGTCATCTTGGCTTTTGAAGCCAAATTGACAAAGTCAGTAATATACTGTTGGAACCCATCATTGCTTCCAATCCTCTTTTGCTTGAGATATTTCAACTTTTCCCTGGCAGATGTGATGATGTCAAAGGGGAAGAAGATGGAGGTGAAGTTGGCAATGAGCATATTGAATGTTTTTTCAGCAGGGGGAATGGTGGTGTTAGACATCTTGTCCAACCATGACCCAGAGAATTGAACTCCTCATCCTTTACTTATGTAATTCAAGGTGGTAAGCACCTTGGTGCTGTTGTTGGGGTAGAGGGCAGCATTGATGGTGAAATAGGCTTTCATAGCCTTGATCCAGCAAGTGGCTTCCTCAGGAGATCCAGAAAAGTCATCAGGGAGACCAGCCTTAAGTTCTGAGGGCATATTAGCAGGCTGGAGAGTGTTGATGCAAATGGGTGGAGGCAAAGGGGAAGGGCTGGCAGAGCTGCTGCTTTTGCTAGACTGGGGTGGGGGCTGGCTGGTAAGCTGAAGCACATGGACTAGGCATTCTGTGGTCAAGAAGGATTCTACTAGGGCTGGCACTGCATGTGGTTGCTGTATTGGTTCATAGGTTACTCCCCTTTCAATAAGTGGGAGGCTAGGGTGATATCTGGGGTCAGCTGGAGGTGCTGCTGTTCTGGAGGTTCCTGCTATGTGACAAGGAGGCTGTTGTTCAGGCAACACAGTGTCTCAACTTCTCTGGGATGAAATGGTGATGGGGGGCAGTCACTTCCTAGACAGGAGAGTGATGGGGAGAGCTAAATCTTTTGTTACACAAGATACAACATAGTGCAAGCTATAAAGCAAAGCAATACAAAGTCTTCACATTCACAAGTTTCTCACTGACATAGAGCTAACAATGTTTGCCTCAAAAGGAGTACTAAGTGGGATTGTGGGCCAATCACACAAAGGATGCTAGAATACTACATATAGTTGTGCAGATTTAACTGGGGAATCCCCAAGCTAATCTTAGGGGTCTTATATACAAGTTGGGTACTTTAGGGGTGGTAGAGGAAGAACAAAAGAGGAAGATGCTGTGGAGAAGCATTGGAAACTATAAGAACCATTGGGGTGGTGTCCACAGCATTAGAAGGTTCCAGAAGAGGAGAGAATGATAACTAAGGAACAGCACAGCCAATGTGCCATGTGAAGAGAACAAAGAGAGAGAGAGATAAACATACAATGTGTACTAGAGCAAGCCACAAGGCTTTGAGGGCAAAGAGGATGAGCCCTAGGAGAGATAGGTGCACATACAAGCAAAGGGGAAAGAAGGGTAAGAAGAATAGGTGGAGAAAATGTAACATGTATGGTATATAGAT
>JBBPKK010001248.1:0-10738 GCA_038089215.1 Tylopilus vinaceipallidus | reverse complement strand
GTTGCGTGTGTTATCGCCGCCTTGATCGCGATCGATCGAACACTTCTCACGTCATCTTCCGTACTGACCCTGAGCGTAGGCCACATCAATCACTCGCTCTTTTGGACCAACCTGGCGCCCCCGCCGGAAAAGGGCGGCAACGGCGGCGTCCTCCAAGACGGCCCGCTCAAGACGGCTATCAACGCCACCTTTGGCTCGTTCGAGTATCTCAAGACCGAGTTCAACGCGACCACGGTGGCGATCCAGGGCTCCGGCTGGGGCTGGCTCGTGCGTCCTCGCTTTCCCCCCCAGCTCGTTCCTGACGCTGCACCGCTGACCGCTGGTTGATGGCAGGGCTACAACCCCAAGACCAAGACGCTCGAGGTCGTGACGACGGCGAACCAGGACCCGCTGCTCACGCACGTGCCCATCATCGGCGTCGACATTTGGGAGCACGCGTTTTACCTGCAGTACCTCAACGTCAAGATTGACGTGCGTGCCTTTGTGTTCGTGTTTGGGTGTGTGCACCGCGACTGACAGGATGATGCTAGTATCTCAAAGCCATTTGGCACGTCATCAACTTTGAGGAGGCGGAGAAGAGGTACAAGGAGGCTGTTTCGAGGGGCAGGCTGTGACACTTTCGCGGCCGGCTAGCTTGTGTTCAGAGGAGAAAAAAAGAGCGGGATGACTTGGTAAATTCGGATGTATGTATGACAGCGTGATTGACAGGTCAATGGTATCGGTTTTCTTCCCGACTCGGGGTTATTTGAACTTTGGGATGGCCTCAACAACATACCAGTCGTTTTCTCTTGCCAACCAAGTTCAAGACATTTCATTCAAGGATGAAATATACACTGTCGATGCACAGGCCAACAAACGCACACTGCAACAAGCGCCGTGGGGTCACTGGCATGAGTGTCGGAGTCGATCACCGTCGACGTGCACTACCATTTTATGTCTTGATCCCACGGAACCCAGTACTCATTGTGATCGGACAGCCCACATTACTTTAAATCGTGCAAAATATGCTGTTGCATTGATCAAAATGGCTCGCCGACTTGATCACCTGTACCATGCAGCCCCCAGTTGCACCAAATTTTCAGTGGTACTCAGGAGCTAATCCTACTGCTATTCACAGGCCATACACGCAAGATCAGGCGTTCCACATGAGATCATGGGCCACATGCAAGGAAAAGTCGTCGATAACTTGATCGTGATCATGGACTCTTTTGCACTCCCCATCCAAGGCACCCAAATTCGCGTCAATGCTGCAAATGAAGCGAATGAGTACATAGTCACGTACATACGGGAATGCGAAAAGGTATAAGGTCGCGATTCGCTTTAGCATTCATCCAAGACTGATCGTCTCTCTGGCTTGGTCGCCGGCAGGTCCAGCGACTGGAGGGTATCATTCTCATCCGAGTTATGGTTGTTGGCTATCTGGCATAGACGTCGACACCCAGACGAACAACCAGCATTTCCATGACCCCTTTGTGGCTGTCATCGCGTCATGAACCCCCCGACTTATCTCGATCTCACTCGCACTCGTCTTGTTCTCATATATCGACCCCAATCGCACGATTTCTGCGGGAAAAGTTGACATTGGCGCCTTTCGCACGTACCCGAAAGACTATACCCCTCCAGCATCTTCTGCCTCTGAATACCAATCAATCCCCCTAACCAAGATCGGATATTTTGGTGCCCGTGCAAATCAATATTATCAACTTGAAGTCGAGATATTCAAATCCAGTTTGGATGAGGAATTGCTTGGCCTCTTATGGAACAAATACTGGGTCAATACACTTAGTGGCAGCAACCTGATTTCGGTACGCGCTCGTTGATACTTGTCACTTTGAACAGCATCCGATTATCTTATCGTATTTCGCAGCATCGTGCCTATGCAGTATCGTAGATAGTAGATCTGCATGAGAAACTTGCCAAAGCACAGACGGCGGTAGGCAACACATGGGCCCCTGTACCCACATTGAAAGGTCAAGATGACAAGGGAATTGGGAATAAGGCATGTACCTCAACCTACTTAATTTAACTCCTGGTGCCTCTTCTTATGTGACGTTTCTCCCAGCAGGAAGATAATAAAAAGGAAGATAGTCGACTTATAAAGGCGGTCAAAGACAGGTCCGTGTTCTCTAACCGTCTCTAAGCTCCTGGCTCATGGGCTTATGTCCTGTTTCGTTTTTCGTAGCCAAAATATCGCGACTGAAGCGCAGCATGGTCTGATCTTACAGATAATCAAGGATGTCATCTTTTGCCCGAAGCGCGGTGAAGTATCAGATATATCGTGTGTGACAAAGCTGGTAGATGCGACAATGACGGTTGGCTAACAACCATTGTATTGATAGATTCGTTGATATTATCGAATTGAGGTACGAGTATTACATGGTGTTCTTGTACTGTTACACACCAAGCACTTTGCTTTGCCACTCGAGCTCGGAGTATCAACAATTATCCCGGAGCAGCCCTTACCACAGGGTCAACTGACGAGGAACCTGTTTTTTTTTTGTTCCTAGTCTTGTACTCGTCAATGTGAGCAGCATGCTTGCGTGGATGCGTTTGCACACCTGCTACCAATGATCCAGAGTCGGTCGGCTAGGTGCTCGAGCGTCTCCCTCCCCCTTTTTCCAACTTGAAGGCTCGGAAAGTGTTTTGCAATTTTTGCCTGGAGACGAAGGCATTCCGGTAAATTTGGTCTTGGTAGGTGCTGTATTGGATCCGATCGGGCCCGCAGGTCGCACCCGATGATGATCATTGTGTCTTTTGGGATGTGAATATGATAGAAGCAACATCCAGCTACCAACTATCAATATTTGAAACGACTCGCGTTTCGAAGCATCCAAGGCAAGGGCACGTCGTGAGACCCGGGTCCATATAAACTTCGTTCGAGAGTGAGTGCTCCTGCCCCACTACTCAACTTTCTACTTTTTTTCTCACTCGGTGCTGGCCAGTGAGTCGACTCGAACGCGCTCTCGAGCGAGATACTGAACTGCATGCGCACAGCCTTATTACCCTTCATTTCGACCAGATTTCTGCTTGTTTCTTCTGACGTGCATCTCGCCCTTTGCCATGAAGCTTGCGGCGCTCGCGTTCCTTATCTTCATTGCCGTACCTGCATTGTCCGCTCCCTCACCAAATAAAGGACAGGTAAGCCTCGTTCCTTCGATGCGAATCAAATACCAACAGTCTTGTCTGATCGGTAGAGTAATCACGAAGACGAAGACGTTGAAATGTCGCCCAACCACGGCGAATCATACAAAATACCATCCGCTCCTCCCATATGGGGATGGCACCACAAGGAAGCGGAGCAGCCGACCAAGACGCAAGACGATACAGGTGACGAGAAAAAAGCTGAGCCATCGCCGGCCCTATACACGTTGAATCTCGCTCCGAATCTGAACGTACCCTTTGGGGTGCCGTCGGTACTTCTAGGCGGTTATTCGACGACGAAGGCTTCCAGCAGCACGCCAACACCCACTGCTGCACCGACTGCTGCGCCGAAGAAGCGTGCCGAAGCTCCGGCGTACGTGCTCTTCTTTGTCCTTTTAGTCGTCTGTGTTTCTCTAATATTAGCTAGTCCCAGCCAAGTAGTGGGGAGCCACTGACACCAGAGCTGGAGCCGGATTTAGATATCATACCATTCTCTCCGGACGGCATCCAGCAGATTGATCTTACCAAGTGTACTAAACGTCGATGCGCTCGAGATCGTAGGGGGTCGTAGTGTCGTTGCCCTTGATGGGATGGCGGCGTCGCTCTAGGCAGTGAGTCAGAGATCGTGTGTCACTTATGAAGTTCCCTGTATGAGTTACGAAAAACAATACACTCTATATCCTAGTTTGGTTTTAAGTCCCTCATCACAAAAATGTGAGTGACGTGTCCCCTGTTACCACTCGGGGCTTTTACCGGCAAAATCCGAGAGAAGAACTCAAGTCCGCACAATGCCATAAGAGTAACATAAGTAAAGACCCCAAAAACCATCAAACAAAGCAAAATAAAGGGAAAAAAAAAATAGCTCTGTGCTGACTATAAAGCTGACCTTTGGTCTCTACTAATTTTCCTTTTTCCTTTCATTTCCAGGACTGTAGGATCATTTAACAGCTAGGTACTGTACTACTGAGTATTAGAGTGAATTTTTGTACAACATGAGCAGGGTGGCATCCCCAAGCACAGTCCTAATCAGTTGATGTGCTGCTGTGTGATGAGTCACATGATCAGGTGACCCAATACCCTAGTGCCTTCACTCCACAACAATGATGTCGTGCACCCACTTCAAATGTGATGACGGAAACCACAATGGTAGTGGCCCAACAGGACAACCATGGCACCCTCAGGCATGATGAGGATGCTGCACACCCATCCATCAGAATGATGGTCACGATGGCCATGGCCATGGTGCCAGAAGCTCAAGGCCAATGGCAGCACACTGCAGCAGCCATCATGCTCCCATGGCATGATGATGATGGTGGTGCACCTGGTGCCAACCTCTGCACCATCACTCTATGACAATGACAACAGTGCTGTCAGTGCAGGTGGGCATGCATGCAGTTTCCACCACCACAACTACCATCACATGGCGACAGCGATGATTTCGGCATGAGGGCTTGCCACTACCATGGTACAACAACAATGAAAACATGCCTATCATGGTGGCAGCAGCGGCACAGGACTACCACCAACACAGTACGACAGCGGCGATGACATGCCTATGACCAATGCCACGGTGTGACAATGATGATGACAATGACAGTGTGGTGGCATGGGCCACCATCACTGACACTGGACAAGGACAACAATGGCGACAGTGCTATTGGCATGTGGAAAGCGGGTGCAGGACCACTGCCACTACCATGGACACTGAAGATGACAACAATGGTGGGCAGGTGAGCGAGCCACGATGTGCCCATGGCAATGCCACAGGGCGACAACTAGGACGACAAAGCAGGAATAGCACAGAAGGGCCACCAAGACATGCTAGTGACAGTGATGATGACGTGCACCCATGGTGACACAATGGTGGCAATGCAGGGGCCACCCCATTAGCGTGACTTCACTGACAATGATAGTGGTGCAGAGGAACAAAACCTTGCAATGGTGATGATGGTAGTGACACTGATCGCAACAGCATGGTAGTCACATCGGTCCTGCTGCACTATTAGTACCCATAACTAGCATAATAGCACCACAACATAGGTGATGTAGAGCACAGCAGTCAATAAACTCAATATATTTTACTAACATACTAATAAACTGACATGTGGCGAACTCAGTAATAACAAAAAGTATAAATCATGCATAGTCAATACTACTAGTGGTAACTAAGTCACAAATCATGATACAGAGGTGAAGGGAAATGGCAACATGGCAGTGAGGGTAGTGTATAGCCACATCTGGGCACTGTGAGGGAAGCAGGAGGTAGACGACAAGGAAGGAGAGCAGTGGGGTATATATACCTGAGAATAACGTTAATAACCAAACAAAGAAAAATAAGGTTTCATAATTGTTGCTAGTGGCTGGGGTCCTTTGAAGCCACTTTGCTGGTACCTTAAAATCCTTAGCTGATAAAACCCCTGAGTGGTAACAGGGGACCTACAACTTCAAAAATGTTTACAGCCAATTACAAAATGATGCAGAAAATGCACTTCAAAAATTTGTGTGGCTGTGTGAGGACCCTGCATGCATCTGAGTAAAATCATGTTAGGACCTGACCAGAAACACAGCACTGGCTACGATATAGCCCTCCAAGTGGGTGCTACTGCACCTTCAAGGGAGTGAGAATAGTACTAAGACATTAGACAGGGTCAGTTTCGGTAGGAACAAGCAGAGACACAGGATGATGAATGACTAGGAGAAAAACCAACAAAATGGCCCTAATGGTTCAAAATATCAAAGCTAAGAACATACATGGGAAAGTAGCCTAGCTATATATACACTTACATAAACTATGATGTCTACCATGAGACAGTCTAGGTAAAGATGTCACAGGCACATTGGCACCCTTGGCAGCACTTTTTTGACTCTTTCAGACCATTTCACCCCTACAATGAAAACTGGTCAGTTAGACCCCCACCCTCCAAGCCACCTCACCCCATGGTCCAAATATGGCACTACAGGATTTCTGCTGTTTCTCAAATCTATTGTGGGCCTTGCAAGAGCCACCACACCCTGACAGATGTATTGATATAGTTGGACAACAGTAGACAACCTTGTATCAATACAGTGTAATGCTCCCCAGTCCACAAAATGTATCAATACAGCTGCATCAGCATCCCAGAAGCAGTCTGCTTTAGTACAGATTACATAAACATTTAGAAGCGACCAAAAGCAGCCACTACTCCACTGGCACATTCATTTTGGGAAATCTCTGCAATCATTTGTTATTACTACTTTTCTTCAATCACAGCAGCTCTCCCTTTCCATCCCCTTAGCTATTTACATGTATAGATGTGATGAAAACCACAATAAAGTGTTTTCACCATTAGGAAGTGAGTGTAAAGTGCTTCCTGGTAGTACCATAAAAGATAGGGGTGAAAATCAAAATCAATTTCGCTTTTTTGATACTTTGAGTATATGTACTTTTGGAGTACATCCACAGGCACCCTTTAGATGTGTCTAGAACATAACAGCAGCTTAGGGAGCCAAGGTAAAAGCCTGTAAAGATACAATATATTCCTCTCCAGAGCCTGTTTTGTGTCTAGCAAGCTGTATCATGTATAGGGATGAATCAGAATGTGGGTAACATAATTTAGCACATATATACTTGTCATATATCAGAACTACTCTTCTCCAATCCTCCCTAGACCCTTGCAGGGCGCTTTTTTAGTTTTAGGGAGGAAATGATGCAAAACAGTGATTGTGGGTTCTCCAGAGGTATTGAATGAATTATGAACAATATAATAGATGTATATAATTGTACCACATCCTCCTAGAAGCATAGTTGTAGCAAGGAAGGTGTCCATGATATCACTTTCAAATTAGGGGATAAAAACAAAAATCACTTTGCATTTTTGACATATATAATATATGGACATTCTGAATACACACCCAGATACCCTTTATACACATGTATAACATATCAGCAGCCCAGGCAGCCAGGATACAAGCTGTAGAAAATATATCATGTTCACCTCCTGGGTAGTGTGATGCTTCTAAAACTTTTTGTACTAAATATGATGCTCTAGAAGTGTGGAGAGCTCTTGATGTATTCATTCCCTTGTATTCTAGCTGGTTTTCTACTTCCAAGCACAGCTTAGAGCCTTTCCAGCACGCTTTTTTGATGTTTTTATCAATAGGGGTCTACAAAATGATACATTGGATATATTGTCAGGGCAGCTATCCAAACCTCTTGTATGCATAATAATCTATCCCTGAATAGACTTTGGGCATACCCTATTGAGAATTACAGGTGGGAAGAGTGATTCGAGGTTTTTCAAACCGTGGGAACTTCATATAGGGGGTCCGGAGATAAGCTAGATCACAACATAAAGTCATCATTCTGGCTTCCACAACACATGGATAAGCCTATTAATGATAGGATATGGATTTACTACATTATATCTGGTGGCCTGAAGTGTCTGATCTGTCTGATCTACTAGAAAAAATTCAGAATTCAGAAAAGTGATAAATCTCCTATGATAGCATGAGCATTCCATAGTGCATGGTACATGCTACTCATACATGTACTTACAAAATTTCGCATTTTTGACTTTTCAGATGATAGATCAGATAGATCAGACACTACAGACCACCAGATATAAGCAAAGGCTGCTGTGGCCGAAACAGCAGCATAAGGACCTCGAGCAGAGGTCAAGGTCACGAAGAAAGTTGACCCGATCCCAGACCCTGGATTGTTCAATGGGGATTACTCATGCTTCAACGAGTGGTGGGTGAAAATGCAGGTTTATTTGCAAATGAATCAGGAGACCTTCTCCTCAAAAAAGGAAGTAACCCTCGCCATGTTGTCTCGGATCAGCACAGGGAAAGAAGGAGACAAGAATGGAGCTGGCAAATGGGCCAGGTTCCATATTGAGACAAAATTGACAGACAACCAATGGTGGACTGTCAAAGACCTGGAGCAGGAGTTGTCCCACTGCTTCAGGTCAGCAACAAGACAGGGACGAGCCTTGAGGGAGCTACAAACCCTCAAACAAGGGACTAGGCAGACAGAGGCCTACCTGACACAATGGGAAACTCTGTACCAGTACGCCGGTATCAATGAGATGATGGGCATCCACCTCCTAGTAAAGAATGCCCGGGAGGAGATCGTTAGACACATCTCCCTCAACCTTCATGGGGACGATGCCCCCTCCAACCTTGCCGACTGGATCGGCCAAGTATGAAATGTTGGAAATGCGTTCAAACAATTCGAGCTTGCCTGAAGCTCGACAAACAAACAATGGGGCAATAATGTGGCCGCCGGACCATCCAGCCAGCGTGACCTGAACGCTATGGACATAGATGCTGCCCAAAAGGGTAAGTGTTACAATTGCGGTGGCGACCACCTCGTTTGCAACTGCAAAAAGCCTAAGCAACCTTGCAGTGACTGCAAGTTCCTTGGGGGAGGGCATCAAAAGGATTGCCCAAAACGAGGCAAATCTTGCAAGGCTCAAGCTGCTCAAAAGGAGGGTAGTGATGACAGCGACTCGGACTGGGAAAGCAATAATGTCTGAGCTAGCCACAAGGGGAAGGCTAAAGAAACACCCAAGTCCATAAACAAAATGGGCTTTGAAGAGGCGAAAGCCTACTTCACTGACGTCTTGAATGCCAAGGCAAAGGAAGCCAAGGCGGGAAAAGCATAAGGCACATGACTATTCAGGGTGGTCATGGGGCCAAGGACTATTTTGGACACATAAAAGGAGAACAGCCCAAAAACACGTATTTTGATGTACTACTATCAGATTTGGAGTCGGTAACTTATTTCAACGATATAACTGAAGCCATGCCTCAGGAAGAGCCTGAGCACACCAGATGGGAATCTGGGCTTAATTTGGCTAACAAAAACAAAAAAATATTTATGAAAGAAATCCCTGATAGGATCGTCATCCGCTCTGTGATGAACACTGAAATAAGGTTAGGAGTACAGGTGGCACCAGCCACACAAAAGAAATGGATGATGAGCGAAGAAGCTCTCCTTGATAGCAGGGCAAACGGAATCTTTATCGATCAAGCATGGGCAGAAGCAAACGCCATACCCATGATAAAACTAGCGTGCCTGATCCCAGTGTTCAACATAGATGGGACAAAGAATAGTGCAGGGAACATCACACACACCACCGCCTTGATTGTAGATTACCAAGGACATTGAGAGAATTTAGAAGCCGAGGTTACTGATTTAGGAAAGATAAACATGATCCTGGGATACACTTGGCTGAAGAAGCACAACCCTGACATAAACTGGAAGACAGGGGAAGTCAAGTTAACGAAATGCCCACGATCATGCTACCTTTTATCAGATCGGTCAGCCATTCTCCGAGCCCTGGATGAGGAGGAACTTGAGAGTGCTCCATATGTGTACCATCACATAAAGAAAATGGAGGTTATACCACCTAAAAAGGTAGAAAAGATGGCTGAGGAGCTAGTACCCAAACAGTATCACAAGTACATCAAACTGTTCACCAAAAAGGCCTCCGAACGAATGCCTATATGAAGGATGTGGGACCATGCCATTGATTTAAAGGAAGGATTCATCCCCAAAAAGGCAAAAGTCTATCCCATGTCTGTCGATGAAAAGGAAGAAGTAAAAGCATTCGTAAAAGAGCAGCTATGAAAAGGGTATATATGCCCCTCCAAGTCCCCTCAGACGTCACCTGTCTTCTTCATACCTAAAAAGGAAGGAACAAAGAGAATGGTGCAGAATTATCGATATTTAAACAGCTGGACTGTACCAAATGGATATCCGCTGCCGTTGATCTTGCAGCTTATCGATTGGCTCAAAGGAGCAAAGAAGTTCACAAAAATGGACTTGCATTGGGGATACAATAACGTAAGAATCAAGGAAGGAGACGAATGGAAGGCCACCTTCACAACTGAAGAAGGAAGTTTCGAGCCAACCGTAATGTTCTTCGGATTAAATAATTCCCCCACAACATTCCAAGCAATGATGAACGATATATTCTCCAACATGGAGTCCTTCATCATAATATACATGGACGATATCCTTATTTTCACAAAAACCAAAAATCAAAAGGAACATGACGAAGCAGTGTTAAAAGTATTGAAAAGATTAAAAGAAAACGATCTATTTATTAAGCCCGAGAAATGCTTCTTCTCGGTAGAACAAGTCAAGATGCTGGGAATGGATGTCTCCAGTGAAGGAATCAAAATGTCGGAATCCAAACTCAAAGGAGTATTGGAATGGCCAGTCCCTACAAACGTAAAAGGAGTTAGAGGATTCCTGGGACTTGCTAATTTTTACTGACAATTCATCGACAAGTTCTCCCAATGGGCAAAACCCTTAACTGAGCTGACAAGAAAAGACATAGCTTGGAAATGGGGAAAAGAGGAACAGGAAGCCTTTGACAGGATAAAAGAAGCGTTTACTACCACACCTGTTCTTGCCTACCCTGACGAGGAAGCACAATATCAGTTAGAGTGTGATGCCTCCACCTATGCCACAGGGGCAGTTCTATCTATAGAAAAAGACCAAAAATGGCACCCGGTAGCATTCAGTTCTCACAAGATGATACCTGAACAAAGGAACTACCCAATAGCCAATAAAGAAATGCTAGCAATTATTTATGCCCTAGAAATT
>JBBPKK010001247.1:0-10739 GCA_038089215.1 Tylopilus vinaceipallidus | reverse complement strand
TCCATGTCTTCGATGTCCAGTGTCAATGTCCCATCCATGTCCAGTCCTATGGGTGGCTGTGTGGTATGAATAGTATCAATCAATGGGACGGAAAGAATAAAGTGGAACAAAAGAATGAAAAATGAAACGGAATCTCTTATTCTCTGGTGGTGATATCTCTTCTGCTCTGGGCAGATTGACTTTTTCTTTGTCAGATGGGTCCAGTTTGACAAAAACAAGGGGCACGGCACCGGCACATGCAGTAGAAGTCTGAACAAGTAGCTAAGAGTGTCCACGGTGCAACGGAACAGGTACTTTAGCAAATAAACAGAATGCTATCATATGGTGGCAGTGTTTTTTCCTTTTATGATGGTGTTTCGGTGACTGTTTTTGTTATCAATGGGTGTGCAGTATGTGCAGGAGAGAACTATTAGACAGAAGACAAACACCAGGCGAATACTGGGATAGAAAGACTGTGAACGAGACACTGGCCAAATCCCAGGATGAAACAGAGGTCACCGGTCAAATACCGGGGTTGGAAGAGTATCGTACTGATTATGTAATGCTTTGGTAGTTGTCAGGAGGCTTTTCGGGCATAGGAATGTGTGGATCGTCATAGCCCAGCACAGGAAACTCTGATCGGAAGTTGTCAGATGTGTTTCCAGTACCGATGGTGGCTGCCGGGGACTCGGAAGTGCTTTCTGGTAGTTTCGCATCTTCATCAGCCGGCTCGGCCACATCTACTCCTGTCGGAACAACTATTTCTTCATCAGACTGGTGTTGGAATCTAACAAAAATGAAGATAAGCATAATACACCAGTGTGCTAAGCGAAGCCAGCACATGCCAGTCCACAGGGGACTTGTAATGATGTCCTCCTGGACATCAACAGAAGGCAAAGGAAGGGAATGGGTGGGTGGGAATAGGTGTAATGGTGGATACAAAACTTTGGAAGATGATCGGAAGAAAGAAACAGCTGATTTAAAAGGCAAGTACTGATTTCGGATTGATAAAATAAAGGATGGCGGAGCTGAAGTGGATAAACTTCCATGGTCTGAAAATGTCAGCATACTCGGAAGACCACAAAAAGAAAGACCTGGGCAGCCCGGAAGAAAACCTGGCAGAATAGGGTAACTAGGTGGGTCAGCACCTGATGATGGCCGATTACATGGAACAGAAGTAGAAAAAGGCTGCTGAGCCATCGGAACATACTCAGGTGAATAAATGAAACTGGAAGAGCAAGCAGAAGGCAAACGAAAGACTGGAAAAGAAAATATAGGGCATGGAAGGAAAGATGGCTGTGTAAAAGGGCATGTTCGTGAACTAATAAGCGGTAAAAGATGCACTGGGTCTGATGTGGTACTTCCAGCAACCTCAGCCACATTCGGAAGGCTCGGAAGTGCAGAAAAAGGTGTCGGAACTTCTAGATGACTGTCCACAACTGTATAGGCCTGCATAACATCAGTATTGGCAATGGTAGAAGATTGTACCGGTGGCATATAAGATTCCGCCAAGTCGGAAGGTGGGTCCGATGCTTCCGATAGCGTGGGAAAATCGATCGGAAGGCTTCTGACAGTGTGATAAAAGACCGGAATATCCTCAATTGCATTGATTGTAGTGGCCACCGGTATGAAGGTAGCTGATGGTTCAGTATGTGAGGGTTCCGATGGTGCAATGATGTCAGAAGAGGCGGAAGGACTATCAGAAGGCTCTAGAAGTGTGGGAAGGTGTGTCAGAAGAATGCTAACAGCATGACATGATGAGAAAACTAGTTCTGAACTGTCAGTGTCAGTATACACCTGAGTAGCAGAAATGGAAACTGTGGTAACCAGCTCCGATGCTTCCGACAGCGTGGGAAAATATGTCGGAACCTCTGCAGCGGTGTGTAAATAGACATGGGAAGGTTCCGAGTCCATGCAAAAATCATTCTGTTGGATGTCAGTGTATTCAGCCAGTAATGAAATAATGAAAGGAATATTGGCATGAATGTCTGAGACATAAGTGTCTTCCGGTCGGCTAGGTATCCTCGGAAGCCCCGGAAGAGATGCCGGCAGTGGTGTGTCCGGTTTCGGAAGGTCTCGGCCTGAAAAGGATGGGCTAAAGGGGCTAAAATGGTTAGAAACTGCTGGAACAGAAAGAAAAAGTGTTGTGGTGGAAAAAATGTCGGAAGAAGGGTAAGAGCCTTCCGGATGAATATCTGGGAAAACTATGCATAAATGGTGGCGGATGTAGTCCTGTAGGTCAGCCAGAAAATCATAAAGAAACCAACTATCACACTCAGACTCGGATAGCCCAATGGACATCAATGCAGTAGTAATGACTCTAAACTTCCGGTAGTACTCTCCAAGCGTGTCCAAGTCTTGCATTGGGGTGTTGTGGGAGTCCTGTGTTAGCCGTTCAAGGTCTGCGATAGAATACTGGTGCTTAAGCTCGCATCCAGGGTACAAATCTGTTACAGTGGCAACAAAGGCAGCCCAGTCAGCAGGCATAGAGTGTGCTTCTGGCAGGGAATCCCAAAGGTCAGCGTCATCAATATTTGCATACCACATGGTGGCTGTGATCTTCTCGGCATGGGTTATGTGAAGCGGTGTAACGAGTGCCTCTATGTCATCCAGAAACTAAAGCAAGGTTGATGGCATCCCATCAAAATGTGGTGCTTCTGGATTTCTTCGAAATGGAAGCTGCTGCAGGAACTGTCAGTTAGCCATTTTGGATAGGAAAAGGAAGAGTAGTCAAGTGGCGCAGAATATGGAAAATGCCATAGTAATAGTGAAATAAACCCAAAAGAGGAGCAAGAAAGGGTGGCAGTGCTCGGATAAGTGTGCCGCACGGCTCCGAATGTCTAGTGAAATGATTGCCGGCAGTTACTAGGAATTAGAAGTGTTGGAAGAGTCAGAATACTGTCATATGTGTCGGAATATGTGGGAAAATGTGGGAAGGTGATGAGATCGAAATCAGAAGGATGAAAAATGAGTGGAAGGGGCAAGTTGCCTAGGTATCCTCCTGTATATCTCTACTGAATCCCTTGCAGTGGGCTCCAGTTGTAAAACGTAGATCTGTGCTGCTCTTGTAGCAGGCAGACTGCAGATAGGTGAAGGGGATGTGAATGGTTCGTCCCCAGAGAGACCAGAGAAGCCGTACAGGTAGAAGAGTGCTAGGTCTTATGGCCCGAGGTGGTAGATGGGTGCCCAACTGGTTCTGGGTGAAGCAGTGGGTCTTCCAGATCGTAAGGAGCATAAATGACCAACAGAATGGTCAAGAATGGTGGTAATGGCGGCAGAAACGGTCCAGCGGATGTAAACAGGCAGCGAACAAGATGCGGAAAACTTTCTTGTGTATGTAAGCAACAGCACTTTATAGTCCGGGCATTCCCAGGACTGTACAAACACTGTAAAGTAGTTTCTGATGTAGAAAAGGTGTCTTCCGACCGAAAACAAGGTGTTCCAAGTGAAAATCCAACATTCCGACCTCTTCCGACATGTTTTGGAAGGCGGAAAGACACCAGTACCATCGGAAGAATGATGAAATGGAAGAAACATAGAAGTAAACTCACCCAAGGACAGAACAGTTGGATGGGATGACACGGAAGGCCGATTCTAGGAGTTCTTCCGACTGGAAGACAGCGGAAGCAGCGTGGGAAAGTGGTGGGCATCGCGGGAAGGCAGCGGAAGAGTCATCGGAAGACCCCCAAAGACTGTAGCTCCATCCGGAAACATCTGGTGTGCATTGCCTAGGGCATAAAAGAGGATTTCAAACGTAGGGAAACTTGGTTTCCTACAGCGCACACAGAACAGGAATCTACATAATTATGAATGTCTTTCATGACTCTGGGCCAAGAATAGTACATTGAAACTCTAAATAAGGTTCAGGCCCTGCCCTCATGCCCAGACATGGGCGCATCATGACAAATTCATAAAATATCTAATCATAAAGACTCAGGGACAAGTATTTTCCCTTTGTTGTTCATGTAAAGCCCAGAGGCTGTGTTTAAAGTAAAGTTTTCTGTGTTTTTTATATTTTTTGATTCTTTTTTAAGATTTTTGTAAAAGTGTGAAGAGAGGAAAATAGAGTTAATGTGAACTTCGGGCGGAAGCATGACGATGCCCTTGTTCAAGTCTGGAATGTCCCCATGATCTGCTCTTCTGGATAAGGCATCAGCCCTACCATTAGAGAAACCAGGTTTGTAAATAATTTTATAATTAAACTCCTGCAAAAGCACATGCCAGTGAGCTTGCTGCTGAGTCAAATCTTGGGGCTTCCTCCAGAATTCCAGATTCTTGTGATCTGTCCAGATCTTGAAATTGTTCCCGGCAATCAGGTCACGCCGCCATTCTTTGAGCGCACAGATGATTGCTAGAAGTTCTTTGTCATAAATAGGGTAGTTACGTTCAGCCACATCAAATGAGTGAGAATAAAATGCAGCAGGCTGCCAAAGACCATCGTTACCAAGATAGGAGAGCACAGCTCCCATTGCCACATCAGAAGCATCATATTCTAAGCAAATGGGTTTCTCCATGTCAGGGTAAGCGAGAAAAGGCTCCGATGTGAATCAGGATTTGAGCATGTCAAACACCGCCTGATGTTCCTGCTTCCACATGAAGGGAGTCTCCTTTCTCGTCAAGTTATTGAAAGGTTGCACAATGGTAGCAAAATCTTTGATAAAATGTCGGTAGTAGTTGGCTAATCCCAAAAAGCCTTGGAGATCCTTGAGCTTCTTCGGCTCAGGCCAATCCAGGACCCCAGACACATTTGACTTCTGCATCTCAACTCCGTTGGGCGTAACCATAATACCTAAATAGTCTACTCTAGTTTGCACGAAGAAACACTTAGAAGGTTTCAGGTACAGATCGTTGGTTTCAAGCCTTCAAACTACTTCCCATACTAACTCTCAATGCTCTTCAGGTGTTTTACCACCAGTTGCAATAATAATATTGTCAATGTAAACACTGACATCTTTGAACATGTCATTAAATATATTGTTCATCATGTTCTGGAATGTAGCCAGTGTGTCGCATGGGCCAAAGGGCATAACATTGTATTCCCAGGATCTGAAGGGTGTGCAAAATGCAGTTTTCCACTGATCCCCCTCTTGGATCCGGACATTGTTATAACCCCACCTGACATCCAGGGTGGTGAACAGATCTTTGTTCTTTAACTTATCGGTCAAACTGCCAATCAAAGGCAGCAGATAATTATTTTTTATGGTTCCCTCATTCAAGTATCAGTAGTCAACTACCAATTGCTTCTTTCCATCCTTTTTGGGGATGAAGAAGATGGGGCTTGTTTGAGGGGATTTTGATGGACAAATGTAGCCCTTTTTCAACTCCGATTCCAAGAAGGCCCTGACTTCTTGTTGTTCCTGCTCGGATAAAGGAATTACCTGTCCTTTATGGGAAATAAAGTCATCCTTTAAATTAATGCCATGATCCCAGGGTTTATGAGTTGGCATTCACTCGGACTCTTCCTGAGAAAAGACTTTTAAATAATCCCATAGTTCCTTAGGAACCTGGGTTTTAAGCTCCAATTCCTCCTCTAGAGACATACAGTAGCTCTTAGATAAAGAAGGAATTTGTGGTCCAGCCACTTGGAAACATCCCTTCGTGCATCTATTGAAAGACACAGTCTTTCGAACCCAGTCTATATCCGGGTTATGATGAAGGAACCAATCATAACCAATTATGGCATCTAGCCCTCCTAATCTAGATACAAAGGCATCAATGTGCTCGTGATGAGGCTTACCATCTTCACCATAAATAGAAATACAGAGGTGTACTTTCCTCTGAATATTACCTAAGAATCCTTCAGATCCATCGGTGTTAAATACAGGAACTTCACAGGCCAGCCACTCTGTTCTAAGACCAAATTGTTCAACAAAATGATTGTCTATGAATGTGTGAGTTGCCCCTGAATCTAGCAGTGCTTTCACAGAAGTGATATGCTTGTGAGCCACCTGCCCATTCTCTGATGGGTCTTCTCTGGAAACGTCTATTTTAATGAGAAATTTGTTGGCCCGTTTGGCCGTTTGTCGTATAACCAAATCGTTAATTTCATTATTGGTTTCTTTTTTCTTGGGGGTTAGAAATGAATCTTGAATACTTTTAAACCTAGCCAAGATTGATGCCTTTCCATTGGTGATTTTTAAATTAGAGTTATAGGGAGAATCAAGCACACTATCTTTTACTTCCGGTGCCACGCTATGAGAAGTAGATGCTCCATTTGCGGAAGAACAAGAAATATTATTAGAGTCCACTAAGTTGTGGGAAATACAGCTTATAGCCAGAGGGGAGAAATTGTCTACTTCTACTACTTTGTAATCTAAAGTGTTCACTGAGCACACCACCACTTCAGTGTCCATATTCTTGTCTAAGTCCAAAGATTGAAAAGGATTAATGAGATCCAAGTCACCCTGAATAACCCAAGTCTGTCCTAAAAAGAAGCCTTAGCTTTCACCTTGGCACCAAACTTGTCGTGATAGAAGGCCTTGGCCTCCTTGCAGATCCATCCCAGCATAGTGGCAAGAGCTGAGATTTGAGAAGAAGAAGCTGCTGGAGGTGCAGCTGGCATGGGTGCCTGCTGCGCAGCTTGAGCCTGAGCTTGCACCCAGTAATACTGTTGCTGGGCCTGGGCCCAGTCTTCCTGGAAGAAGTCATTTTGGGTGTAACCCCAATTGTCTGCTGCCAGGTAAATACTCTCTTCTCCAAAGATTACTCTTGCCTGAGGGGCCGGATGACGTCCTCTGAATCCTTGCTGCCTATCGGGGCAGTTCCATGCTATGTGCCCTTCCTTAGCACAATTGTAGCAAGTGACCCTCCTTTGAGGTGGGGTTGTATTCCTCTGGTCTATCTCCATTGGGGCACCCTGAATGGGTTGGATGCCTATGGGCATGTATCTCAGCACCCCGGGTAAAGTCAGCATCGGCCCAGTGGAGGGAAGTCTGGGCCGGAATTGTGGATGAGCAAAGTTGGTGGGAGGTTGAAGGCATGAGCCCTGCTCGAACTGTATTTTTTCAAACTTACATCTGACTTTGATGTAAAGCATGAGAAGGTCATCCAACTTCTCTTGCTTAGCAGATTTGGCGTTCATCAACACCTGGTAGTAGATCCGCCCATCTACTTTTTCCTTTAAGTCCCTCAAGGCTTGTGCCTCAGGGATCTTGGCTTGTGCCGACAGTAGCACAAACTCTTTTATGAAATCATCTATCCAGCTACTGCCTTGCCGGAGTCGCTGATATTTCTGACGTGCTAGCTCTGCATATTGTGCCACATTGAAGGCACCTTTGGTGGTCGATTTTAATTGTGCCCAATTGGGCCAATGGTCAGTCTCAACTGCATTTTCTAACCAAGCCTGACCAAACTTGGCTACTGACCCAGTCAGCCTTGCCCAGAGAGCAAGACAGTGCTCCTGGTTGTCCTCCCATTTTTGGCTTTTCTGCCAGACCTGGAAGTAGGTCCACCATGTTTTAAATTTTGATGTGTTCCCATCCCACTGCCCTGGGTTGGGAATCTTACTCCTCTTTTTTTCCATTTAAGGACAGGGCCTTGAAGGAGTTGTAGAGGTCCTGCCATTCCTTGAGACCTGACATCTCTACTGCTTCCTATCTTTCAAGGTAGCTCTCAAGACAGTTTTGGGCTGTGGATCATACAGCTTTCGGCAGGTAGAACAGCAGAGAGGAAATTGTCGGTGGAGATCCACCTGGAGATCATAGGGGGGAAGGAAGTGATGTTCAGACAAGGGCTCGTAATGCCGCTTGTCCTTGGGATCGAAATAGGGTAGTTCTATGTAGCAGGGGGGCTGCCACAGGTAATCTGTATAGTTTTCATACTCTTCCTTCTTTATGAAGACGTATGATGTGATGAGAGACATAAAAACACTAATGTATCAACTATGTCTGATACTATTATTTTGCCAAACGGTAACATGCTGATAACCATTGGTTTTCCACCTAAATAAGCTCAGCCTCCTTAATGGAGTCGCTCTTTGCAAACAAGGCTCGACCCTTGCATGGAACTCAACCCAAGTGGGTGACGATGAAGTTTCTATGCTAGGTGTTTACAGTCCTCCATGGACAACACTGGGTTACAACCAGAACTTCCCCTAACAGGTATGGGGGTCGACAAAAATAAAGTGCAGGGAAAACTCCTGCAGGTTCTCTTTACACCTGAGAATCAGCCTGGTAGATAGTCTGATCAAAGTGAAACAGAAATGCCCAAAGGGGACACCTGATGTCATAGACCAAGACCTTACACCCAACTACCTGGATGGCAAGGTAAAGAGAAGAGCTTGAGCCGGCATATACACACAGCAACTTGGAGTGAGAGGAGAGGAGTGGTTGAGCCTACACAACAGTTGGGGTATCTCCAATAAGGCAGGTCCCAAGTTGATCAGACTGGGGAACCAGTCAACCAACTGAGCCTTTATATATTACTAGCCTACTAGATGACTAAGCATACATGAGGTGATAGATAAGAGATAAGGTGGGAACAATGATGACGTAGTGTGAGAACTACAGTAAATAAATTCTTTTCTAATTAAATTTTAATCGAAGGAGTGTATTTTTTAATTTAAAAAAAAAATTAATGCAAATTTAATTAATGAATAATTACGTATCAGTCAGCATCTGACATATCGTGAGAGCCTGCTTTCTAAGCTAGGGCCTAGACCGATGACATCACTAGGGTTCCCAATAAGGATAAAGTGAAAGTTGGGTTAAAAAATTAAATATATCATAACACTATCCCTTTCTCAGGACTCAGCTTCCAGATGAGTAAAGGAGTATGCTGGAATGGAGGTATAAGTATCATAAGGAGCAAAAATAGAATTAAACTCAGCCATAGATACTCTGTGAAGCTTTCGTGGAGTGGACAGGTTTTGTTTATGGAATTGCTCAGCAAGTTCCCTGTTCACATGCCAGTGTGGTTCCCATGTCTGATCTGTTTCGTCATGCCCATGCCAGTGGACCAAATATTCCAACTGTCTGCCCTGCAGACGAGATCCAACCACTGATTCCACTTTCCATCCAGAAGATCCTTCTTCTAGAACATGTATGTTATCAGGGGTAGTGACCGCTTGACCAGGCAAGGGGGCACAGTATGGCTTTACCCATGATATGTTAACTGTGGGATGGATTTTAACTCCACTAGGGAGGGATAAGTGGACGGCATTAGGGAGGACCTCAGTAATTGGGTATGGTCCAATCCAGCGTTGCATAAGCTTCTTTGCAGTGTACAGCAACTTCAAGTTTTCCATACTGAGCCAGACTTGCTGACCAACTGAGTAATCAGGGGCTTTGGATCTTCTTTCATCCACAAACCTCTTCATACGCTCCTTTGTAGCAACCAGTGCTGCTTCTACCTCCTCATGGGATTTCCCAAATTCTGTGGCAAAGGAAGTGGTGGGGCAGTCTGAATGAGGGGGTTCAAATCCCATTTGTGGAATGTAGTTCCGTGTGACCACAAATGGGATTGATCCGGTAGCTGTGGTCAACATGGAGTTATGCTTGAATTCAGCTAACTTGAGTCAATCTGCCCATGATCCTTGCTTTTTTGAGACATAAGTGCAGAGATACTGCTCGAGATCTTTGTTAATGCGCTCCGTCTGCCCATCTGTTTGTGGGTGATAAGCCATGGAAAGTTTCTGGGAAACTCCAAGGATCTTGCAAAGATCCTGCATAAACTCCGATACGAACTGCAGGCCTCTATCCAAAGTAATCGTAAGGGGGAGTCCGTGACGACACCAAATATTGTCTCTAAATAATTTAGCTAATTGAATAGAAGAAATGGTTTTATGGCACAGTGTAAAAACCACTTCTTTAGAAAATTGATCTATGACTACACAAATAGAATCAAAGTTGTTAGACTTCTGTAAGTCCATAATAAAATCTACTGAAATATCCTCCCAGGGATGCTTCAGTGTGGGAAGGGGTAATAATTTACCTGCTGGTGCTTTGTTCTTACCCTTCATGAGGGTGCTGTAAAACGTAGATCTGTGCTGCTCTTGTAGCAGGCAGACTGCAGATAGGTGAAGGGGATGTGAATGGTTTGTCCCCAGAGAGACCAGAGAAGCCGTACAGGTAGAAGAGTGCTAGGTCTTATGGCATGAGGTGGTAGATGGGTGCCCAACTGGTTCTGGGTGAAGCAGTGGGTCTTCCAGATCGTAAGGAGCGTAAATGACCAACAGAATGGTCAAGAATGGTGGTAACAGCAGCGGAAACAGTCCAGCGGATGTAAACAGGCAGCGAACAAGATGCGGAAAACTTTCTTGTGTATGTAAGCAACAGCACTTTATAGTCTGGGCATTCCCAGGACTGTACAAACACTGTAAAGTAGTTTCCAATGTAGAAAAGGTGTCTTTGGACTGAAAACAAGGTGTTCTGAGTGAAAATCCAACATTCCGACCTCTTCCGACATGTTTTGGAAGGCGGAAAGACACCAGTACCATCGGAAGAATGATGAAATGGAAAAAACATAGAAGTAAACTCACCCAAGGACAGAACAGTTGGATGGGATGACACAGAAGGCCGATTCTAGGAGTTCTTCCAACCAGAAGACAGCGGAAGCAGCATGGGAAAGTGGTGGGCATCACAGGAAGGCAGCGGAAGAGTCATCGGAAGACCCCCAAAGACTGTAGCTCCATCCGGAAACATCTGGTGAGCATTGCCTAGGGCATAAAAGAGGATTTCAAACGTAGGGAAACTTGGTTTCCTACATCCGCAGGGGACTTGAATGCTGACTGTCCCCAGTCAGAGGCTCAGAGGGGTGACATG
>JBBPKK010001246.1:0-10742 GCA_038089215.1 Tylopilus vinaceipallidus | reverse complement strand
TCTGGGAAGGAAGCCCCTACCCATCTCGATCTTCGTTTCCGGGCCATCACGCGGCTCAACGACAAAGTTCTTTATGAGCACAGACAATGTGGCCTATCCGAATGCAGATATTCTCAGCGACTGGCATGCCACGACGGGAACCGTGAACGAACCTTGAACTCGGTGACGGCAAAGTTTTTCCCAATACATGTCCGAGGGCCGTCCGTAAAGGTGAGTAGGTGACGATGGCCAAGCACTTCTCTGGCCTTTAATGGAATTCCGCTTTGGCCGTTCCCGTCTTCGAGCCATCGACCGGGCTTGAAGATTTTCGCATCTTCACCCCAGATGGAAGTGGACATGTTGATGGACGACATCGGAACCCCGACAAGGGTACCCTTGGCAATCGACAGGCTCCCAACTAACTGCCCAGATTTCGTGCGAACGGGCTCAGAGAGGGGGATCGTATCATCTTCCCCAGCCTAAACGAGAAGATTAAAAACGAGAATGGGAATGGATGATTGTAGTCGCACCATCCGTATGGCTTCACGAATGGGAGGATGGATGCGGAGGATTTCATGCACAACGGCGTCGAGGTAGGGGAGTCCGTTTGCAAGCTGTTCGTATGTAGGATCTGAGCCAAGCTCCAAAAGTTCGTTTCGCAGCTTGGTTTGCATGTCAGGGTTTCGTGAGAGCTCGATCAGCGCCCACTGGAAGTCAAAAGTGAGCGTTGGCATGTGCGCGGCGTGAACGGGATTACCGTCATGCTAACTAATATAGATGTAAGTTACGTGCTTCCCTGAAGGAGAAACAACAACTTACTGGATGTGGTCTCGTATCCTGCAAGGAGCAAGATCTTCATCTACAACAAAGTCAGAAAAAAAACACGCATTGTGGATTTCGGAACAACTTACTTGTGACAGCACCTCTTCCTTTGACAAATGGAACTCTGAATTGGCACTCTCTCCCTTGACTTTTGAAGGGGTGAATGATTTGAATCCGAATAGTGAATCAGAGACATACTCAGCAATCCAATGACGGACCTCTCCTGCTTCTCACGAACTGTGTCCATATCCAAATCCTTCTTCGATCGAGTGATCAGGACATTCAAAATTTCCTCCATTGCGGTGTTCAGCTTCCCGACTAACCGGGCACGTGGCGTAGGTATCTGTATGAGGAACGGGAACACTTGCGCCAAGAGATTGAGCCCAACATTCAGCGCAGAAGCCGATGGCGATAAGCTGAAGGTGTCAAAAATTTGAGTAACCGAAGCAGGTTTTCCATCAAGGGAACCAAAGTCATGCGCGAAGCCTGCAAGACCGATGGTGTCGAGGCTAGGGACATTTTAAAATAAGCAACAAAGAGTAACAGAGCACATTTACGAGACGTAATTCATCCTTCGCGAACGACAGTTGAGTTAGCGTGTTGACAACAGATAAGAGGTGATACTTACCAGCTCTGTACATCAATTACAGCAGTTCCTTCATTGCTCGATTCGATAAGGGCGCTCCAGGCACTTTTAGCCTGACAAGAACCATTGATGATGAACTGGACGAGAACACCCACTGGACGACAACCATACCTTGTGCGCCGAGTCAAAGAAGATCGGCGTCAACTGCCGAATCGCAGGAACACTAAAGGCCGGAGTCAATGACTTGCGTTGTCTGACGAACTGTTCAGCTCATCTCCCCCGCACCGAATGTAACGACATGCCTTTTGTGGCTTTCACCATCGGCCCAGAATAAGCCGCGTCCAAACTGTCGTGGTGCAGTCAAGCGTTATATGCGATCGATGGATTGAACGTTGGCTTACCCCATTCTCGATGGCTTTCTTCGTGAAGGGAGTCCGAACGTACGTCCAGGTGTCCTTTGAGTGGTAGTGGGCAATAGCCTTGAGATCATGCAGAATGACCCTGGTTCCTCCCAGGGCGGTGGGCACTTGGTACACTGAACCATACTCTTGGGCCCATGACTCGTAGGTGGAAGCCGGGTCGTTAACCTCCAACAGCGTCTTTCCGACGCCATACGTGAAGCTGGGATTGGGAGGGCCCCTGAGTTGGGTCGTGTAAAGCCGCCTGCGCGACATTCGTATCAGCTTGAGGAACGCCCAGACTGCCGTACACGCCACGGCGGCATTGAGCAGCGAGAATGGGGGGAGGCGTGACAGAATCTCGTTGACTGAATCCGGAACACGTGTGGAGAATAATTCCATGGTTGGATGGAAAAACGAACGATGAGAGGAAGTTGGTTGAGGAATAAGTGGACGAGTGTATAATATAAGAGTGTCTACGTACTGTGACGACTGGCGAGTTGCCGAGCGGACGCGCACCGGACCTGCAGTACCGTAGCGTGTGTCAGTAGTTCTGCCGATGTATTATGACTCTACTTTTGCCTGCGTGGCACAGCCTACGGATCAAACTCAGGGTGTCCATCATAATACGCCCTGAGTCATACATACTGACTTTGCGACTTGGCCGGACTACTAGGTGCGACCTACAGAATTATGATAAGGAATGTTGATCCGAATGTTACTTAAATCGCGATGGAGTTTCACTGATACTGCCACTCCAAACTTAACAGGGTAGTAGTGTCTGCCGTAGGCCAGCGTAGCCGGGCTGCGAGTCCGTCCGGTGGATGCTCGGCCTCAGGTTGCACGACGCATGACGTGTTGGGCGTCGGAGCTCAAACCGGAAAAGCACCTGTGACCATTTCAAGCTGACTCTGACTCGTAGGCAACTCGTGAGCTCGGAATACTTACTAACCCACCAGCCCACTTGAAAATGCGCACGGCACCACGGGGGAAATAAACCTGTCGACGATACCATCGTACCCCCTTGCTTGCAGCTGGTTTCTCTCGTGCCATTCTGCCTTCAAGTACGCTGTTCCCAGACCTCTGAGACATGCACCATCGCGTCCCTAAGCAGTGCTTCAACCTTCCAACAGTCGGCGGGGGCCCGGCCACGTACGCATTGCGTGGCACGCCGGCGCGGACCTCGGCCTCTGAAAGCTAGACCGCACGCCGTTCATAATGAGGGTCATGTCCGCAGTGTCGCCGATCCGGTACGGCCCGTTTTGGAGCGGCAGCTCCATCGATGACAACGCGGGCAGCAGACCCCCGTTGGATCAACGTCCCGCTTTTCGCGTCCGCGCGTCGACCGTGCTGCGGCACGAGTCACATCAGGGACATCACGGCCGAGTCATGCCAGCGCCTTCCTAGCGACCCGCACGGGTCCGCTTCCAGTGCGAGGGCGACAGCACTGCGACGGTCACCCCTACCACTCGCCAAACACTGACTGATCAAGAGCATCCCCTCAGAGTAATTTGGCACCGCCCGGATGATCGCATATCAGCGCAGCGGGTGACGTCATACCTCGATGACCTTAAAGTTCTTTTCCCTCGATCATTTCGCAGGGCGACAGTGATTGGAGCACCGTTGGCCAAAAACAGAACAACGAAACTCGTTCGTTGCTGGTCGAAGCTGCTAACCGGAACAAGGAAGCCTTCCGTGCCGATCCCTCACTCACGCCACTCGTATCGATGAGAGCAAATCGCTCTGTACGTGCAGAGTACACGTCCATACGAGGTGTCGCTACGACACCACTCCTTTGCACTACTCTTGAATATTACAACGTCCCTTCATCCCTCTCGACCGTACCGCATGCCAGTCCGTTCGCCTTTCGGTCATTCTACGCCCTCTCCACCCCACTGTCCGACACCGACACCAACCCCGCCTCGAGCGCCATGGCATAAAACCGACTCGTCCGGTCCGCCAACAACACCCCCGGCGCCTCAAATTCGGCCACCCGGCCATGGTCGAGCACCAGCACCCGCGTCGACTCGATGATCGTGTTCAACCGGTGTCTAGGACTCTGTCAGGCACCCCAACACGCACGACGAGCACACGCCACGCACGCAATCGTCAGGATCGTCACCTCGTCAAACAACGGTCCGCGGATGATCTCTTGAATCGCCCGGTCCGTGTCCAGATCAACGGCCGACGTTGCTGCGTCGACAGTGTCAGCCATTACCTGCCATGCGACACACCACGCCAAACACATACCTTCGTCGAGCACGAGGACCTTGGACTGTCATGTACATCAGCGACACAGCTCACGCCCTCACTACCCCACACGCACCTTGCGCAACAATGCCCGCGCAAAACACAACAGCTGCCGTTGTCCCGCCGACAACGATGACCCGCCCTCTTGCACCGGCGCATCGAGACCCTCTGGCAGGCTCTCCACGTACGCCTTCAAATGAGCCTAGCGTGGTCGTCAGACACCAACAATACGACGCCATAGACGGAGAAACGCACGTGGTCGAGCGCGACCCAGATATCTGCATCTTGATACTCGCCCACGGGGTCAATGTTCTCCCGAAGCGTCCCCTCGAACATGTCTGGACTCTGAGGCACGATCGAAATGACCGATCGCACTGTCGATCGCGTCAGCGGAGCGTTCCGGCATGCTATCAGGCGGGAAAACGTACGGTCGTGCAACCCGATCGCGCTGATGTCAACGCCGTCGATAAAGATCTTGCCCGACGCCCCCTCCAAAATGCGGAACAACGCGAGCAGCAGCTACACACGCCAATGAACACCAACGATCAAGAAAACGAGCGCGGTAGACTTGCCGACGACTTTCCAGCACCGGTCCTGCCGACGATGCCGATCTTTTCCTTGGCGTGCTGCACGAGCGAATCAGCGCCCAAACTCAGATGAGCCAAAAAGAGAGAAACGGACGATCGTCAACGAAATCTCATTGAGCACCAGATCCAGCTCGGGGCGATAGCGCATCGAATACGCCCTACAACGTCCTCGTCAGGCTTGCCGCTCCACACGCTCCGCGTGTCACCTACCGGAACTCGACCTGACCTGCGCCCGGCCACCCCACGGGCGGCTTGCTGTCTGGCAACTCGCGCGGCGCCTCGACTGGCAAATCATTGGCATAATGCGTGATCCGCTCCACGCTCACCACGTTTTGCTCCACCTCGCTCGCTGACCTCACGAGCCAGTTCTACTTCGTCGTTCAGCGGCCACACACACACGCGTACGCACGCACGCACCAGCGACCCCGTCGTGTTCAGCGCGTACGACAACACCATCCCCACCAGCCCCGCGTCCACGTTGGTCGTCACCACGGCCGCCACCGCCAACAGCGCGGTGAGCAGGATGATGACCGCGCCGACAAACTCGAGCCGGATCGCAAGCCATCGGTTGACGGACGTGCTCGGTAGGTAACACATCTGATTCCGGTCGAGCCGGCGCGCGTTTTGGGCGGCAAAGATGCCCTGTTGGCCGTACGCCCGGATGGTCGAGAGGCCGGTCAGCGACTCGGAGAACCAGGCAAAGATGGGCGATTTCGAGACGGCGTCGAGCCGCTTGAGTTCGCGCGAAGTCGAGAGGTAGTAGCTAGTCGCACACGGGAGTCAGACATGTACGAACAGAAGCCCTGGTCGACTTACATCGTGACTTTGTAGTAGAACCACGCGAGGGGAAAGATGGCGAGCATGAACGGAGGGAAGCTGATGCCAATAACCAAAAGGATGGATGCAGTGGTGGCACATGTCCGGATCAAGTTTTGAATGACCTGTCGGCAGAGTCAACAGACACGACTACCGCTGTCAACGATGCACGCACTCTCGCTAGAATCATGTCGACGACGTAAATGTCTCGTGAAAACACGTTTAAGATCCTGTGGTCTGCTATCAACACGCGCGGTCTAGCCACTGCATGAGAGGACAACCATACCTTCCAGAAGGCGTCGTCTCAAAGAAGCTCAACGGCGCTCTCATGACCCTATCCAACATCTGTTCAACACGCTCGTCAACCTCCCTCCTGACGAGAACTCGATGAAACCCACCGTATCGTGCAAAAACTTGGAACTCCTCAGCGAACACAACACCCAGATCAGCAACCCCGCCGCGGCGGAAAGACAGACGGACAGCAAGCTAAAGAATCCATATCCGAGCAGATACGGGTCCCCCAACCCTGCATTCTCCCCCGCCTCCCGATTCCGCTCGCCCCACAGCCGGAGCATAAACGTCGACGCAACCGACACCGCTTGCGAGGACGCCACGACAAGGACAAAGACGCTAAACCCGATCTTGGACGCCGCCTGGAGGTACTGCGCGTACACTTCCCGCTTGACCCGGCCCTGCTCGCTGTGTTCCTTCGTCAGCCCCGTGCTCAGCGCGTCGCGAATGGGTGGGAGGGGCGCGAGGATGGCCCTGCTGAAACTCGCCCTCCGGACGACTTTTTCTGCCACGGAATCGACCTCGTCGACGAGCATCGTGGGCGTCTTGCTATCGTCCGCCATCGGTGTGCTGATCCCGCTCCCGCTTGTATGCGCTGGCGTGACCGCCCCGCTCGCGGCGTTGGACGACGAGCTATTCGTGGCGTGATTTTGGCTGCAATGCGATGTCAACCAGCGCGACAGGCCCATGGTGAAAAAAGGCTTACACGAGCTTGCGAATCGCGCCGTCAGGGTCGGTGATCAACTGTCGGTACGAACCGCTTTCGAGGATGATCCCCCGTCGGATATAGACGAGCTGATCGAAATGCTTGAGATATGCAATGCTGTTGGTCACGAGGATTCGGGCCTTGGTGGCAAGGAGTCCCTGGGGGCCGATAACATTGTCTGGGGAAGCACCAGTTTAGTAGGCGTTTTACAAATTAGGTCAACACGTAGCACACCGAAAATGTGACGGGCAACGTGAGAATCGACCGCAGCCAAGACGTCGTCAAGCAGGGTCCTGCACCAGCACGTCAGTAATCGGACCACGGATACAATTTACCAACTGACAGATCGGCCCTAGCATACACAGCACGCGCCAGTGCCACTCGAGCACGTTGTCCACCGCTCAACTAGAATCATCAATGAGAAGTGTGGAGTCGACGACCAAAAACGATACCCACAGTAATACCTGCCGATTAACGGTTCGCCTTAGAAGAGATGTTCACAAAACACCAATCAGAGACTCACCCTTTTCGCCAACCTCAGTCATATCGCCTTGTGGGAGGACCGCAAGATCCGGCTTCAACGCACAAGCTGATCGCAACGATAAGCGAGACACTCATGTTGAACGTCCGAGTGTACGCACCTTCAATGACGAGATTATAGAACGACTCGTCGTACACGTGTGAGAACAGAATGTTGTCACGGATGGTCGCAGACATGATCCTAGCGTCGATGAGCATAGTACATGCGTGCACCGAGTCACGCTCACCAAGGGTTCTGAGCAGCATAGGCCACCGTACCCGACAGCACGATCTCCCCTTCCACCTTCCGCATATCGCCGATGATGGCCGACAACAGACTGCTCTGCACGGGTTCGATGCGTCGACAAACGGTTCGTCGGGCACCGCAGTGACACACACACCTTGCCGGCACCCACCCGCCCTAGGATGCCTACCAACTCGCCCTTTCGCACCGTCATACTGATGCCCTCGAGCGCGGGCTGAACGGCGTTCTTCTGCCACTGGAACTCGCCGTCCTTGATCGACAGGACTTCATCGCCGATGGACAAGGATCGTTTCTCGATCCGTTTCACGGCATCTGGCTGAAGTTCCTCTGCACGCAAGAACTCAGAAAGGCGCTTGACTGAGACAAGGGCTTCGACAATATTGGAGGTCACTTGACTGAACTGCATACAGAGAGGACGTCAGAAACGAATTTCGATCGGGCTGGGCGGTTTGCCTACCATTCCGAGAGGGAACTGTAACAGCATGAAAAGAGATATAGAAGGGAAAATTACGTCGGCGGTCAGAGGCTTGCCAGAGAACACCGAAGCAGTGGCGAGAGAGCTGAATGCGACGATCACTACCGCACGATCAAAAGAAAAGCATGGTATCCAGAGCTACAGTACGTACGCGGGATGCCCGTCCAAATGGTCGAATTCATGGCCGTGGTGATACCAATTTTGCGCAGCATCTTGAGCTCCAAATCGTTACGAACGTGCAGGACACGACGGATGAATGCATATTCCCATGCATAGAGCTTGATGCTGTCGAGAGCATCAGCACCCATACCGGATCCGGGGGAGACGACACTAACCTCTTGATGTTGGCAAGCAGTTCAGTCATCAACCTGGTGCGCTTGTCCCGATTGTTCATTTGCTCTTGCTGCATCTTTTTCAAAATTCGCGCAATGACGGTGTTCAATGGTATAGAAAAGACCATGATGGCCACGCCGACGAACGCGGACCAGCCAAGCAGGCTGTAAAGAGAAACAAACGCAAGGGTAATCTGATTCCCGAGTCAGGAATGCGCTTTGACTCGAGTAAGAGATCAACATGCCTGGTATGGTCCAGAGATGGCGATAAGGCCATAGGTACACAGATCCTGCATCCTGGTCGCATCGACGGACATTAGATTGACGATATCGCCTGTAGCACGACTGCGTTCGTCACTGGAAAGGACAAGCGCCTTTTTATAAATAGCTGTCACCAGTCCAGCTCGGACGCGCATGCCGGTCTCGAAACATCGCTGGAAATACTGAAATGATATTCAGCAAGAGAATTGCAATCAACGGAAGAAGGGTGACCTGGTGCATGATAATGGTCTGGGCTATGGAGGCGATAAACATGAGGAGAGCGACAGAGTAGCCCAGAAAGGGAGTGGTACTAGCCAAGAGGCCAGCACCTTTGTTGTCCTGGTATTCAGAAATGTATGACAAAAGGGCGCGCAAGAGAGCAGGCTGGAGGAAGGCCAAGCTGTCCTGAAGAATCTTGAAGAACGCAGCACCAAGATAGGGACTGCCATAGGCGACAAAGAGAGCGGTCCATAACCCGGAACTAGGCCGGATCAGAACGGAGGTCTCACAACACTCAGGACATGCTTACTGTTTCTCGAGGGCACGCTGGAGGTCGTTTCCAAGGTTGGTAGACTCATCGCGGGATACGAGGGCAGGAAGATCTTCCTCTGTGATGACCACCTTTGACCCTTTGCTCAGGAGCGGCGTCAACCACGTAAACCACCATATGCTGAATATGTTAGCCGTGAGTGTCGGGCTTTCGATGTCCGATTGAGGGGTATCGTCGGGGGAGACGCATTCAAGTGCAAAGGAAAGCAAGCCGAGCGAGACGACAGCCCATTTCAGAGGGATGAGCGGCAGGACAGGGACTGTTTGCAGATAAGAGCGCGTCCAGATGGAGAGGGCGATGGTATAGCAAGGCCAGAAGAGGAGGAGGACGGTAGACGAGGTGCGGGTGTGGAGATGGTTGAAGTGGGTCAGACACAGGGCGAGGACGAGCGCAAGAGGCTCGAGAGCATAGGGGAGCTGAACGGCCGTGCTGACCTGACCTGAGAAAACAAAGTATGCGGTCGTGATGCTGATCAAGCACGCGACGCCAAGCAGGGCCTGGAAGGGGCGTCAGCACGCGGAAGACACGCGGGGGGAGGCACGGACGAGTTTGGCAAAGAGTCGCCAGCGGCTGGTGCGGGAGACGTCGCGCCTCGGGGCATAGGAGAGCAGCACGGACCGTGTGAGCGCGGCGATGGCGAGGATGGCGAGCAACGAGGCGAGAATGACGCCTTCCTCCGCACAGAGCGACAGGTCAAAGTCTCTGCGGCGCGACGGCCATCTCCACCCGTCCACATCGCGGCACTGCACGAGCGCCATCGTCGTGTGCGACAACGACGACGCCGCTGTGCTTTATATACGGCTCCCAAGTCGATTACCTCATGCATCTGAAACAACCCCCCCCGCGTTCCGAGCGTAGCCGGCCATTGCCACCGTTGGCCCCGGCCGCGTCGCTGTGGGCACGCTTCGCTCGTCGTCCCCCGCCGCCACTCTGCGACGAGCGAACGACCTCGCTTGTCGTCTACCACCTTTTCTGGGAGGAGCACGCTGGACATGTCGTCTGGTCAGTGTGCGGCGCGTCTCGGGCCGCGGCGTGTGAGCGATCCGTCCAAGTCCACCGCATGACCGACAACTAGCGCGCATGTATAATTGGGCTCACGTCACATGCACCGCCCCACGCCATACAAATACCTCGTCAAATCGCTTGGTGCTGACGAACCCGCTGCATAAGCTCACTCATTCCCTGGACTCGCCTTCGGCACCAAGCTAAATCCGCTCGCGACCCCCTGCGCATACAGAGCAAACTGCCCTCGCTTGTGCCGCGACGCCTGCGACCCCATGCGGCGCAGCGGTGGCCCGCTGTCGACACCCTTCCGCGACGACGTCGACTGCGTCAAGTTGGGAATCGAGAGGTTCTCGCTAAGCGCCGCGTGAATCTGGCGTTCGACCCGCGTCTGCTTGGGCGTGTCCGCTGCACTCGTCTCACACCCGCGTGTGTCGTCCGACGCCGCGCCCACCCCCTGGCTCTCTGCGGCGAGCGCGATCCCCGCGTTCGTCGCGTTCGCCAGCGCCTTCCTCCGGAGCGTGCTCTCGCCGTGTGCCTTGACGATCCCCATTCCCTTCTTCGGCATCGCATCCACCCCGGCGCGAGCAAGGTGCTTCAAGAGGATCCTACGCCGCAGCGCGCTGTCCGCGAGGATTTGAACAAACCTTTGCCGGTGCACACGCCCCTCTCCCGCGCTCGCGGTGAACCCGGGCGCCGCGGACATCTCCACGACCTCTTCGCCGGCCTGCGTGTCTTCCACTTCTTCTTTCCAGATGTACGGCGGGCTCACCGGTCTGTACTTTACCACCCGGGTGTCGTGCATACCGACCGGGGTCTGCAGCTAATGTCGAACTCCGTCAGCCGCGTCGATCGTTGTCAACGACAACTTACCAAGAGCGAGATGTGTTGGACGTGCAAGAG
>JBBPKK010001245.1:0-10745 GCA_038089215.1 Tylopilus vinaceipallidus | reverse complement strand
GATACTAACGTACACTCGCCAGAGTCCAAGATCTAAGGCCTAGAGGAGACCTTGTCGCCTTACGTAGGGCGATTGATAGGCACCATTTCGAGGCACATGCGTAGAGCAGTCGCACGGCTAACCCCATTTCCCCTCAGGTGATGTGCACGATTGAAGAAAGAAAGTTGCGATGCAAAGGTAAACAACTATCTTGGCAATCCGATGCCGCACCGACAAGTATCAACACGAAGCGTACAGACTGTCAGTTCGGGCTAAGGAACGTTTCTAGTTTTCCCGTCTCTATCACAGATGCGTTGCGATGAAATCAATACTCCGATGAGCATTCTGCTTGAAGATGGATGGTGAGTTCAGAATTCTGTGGGGGTTGAATTACGGGTCAAACATCCAGCCTGGGGATGATCGAACGGGAGCGATGGTGCACGCACATTCTAGGGTTGGTTGATGCACCGACAATGCCTTGGATATATAGATCGAGATCGAACCAGCGCTCAAGTCGAATGGTATAGATAGTGTACAAGAATTTGCTAATCTGCAAGGGTGCATGGATGGTGGGTTATGCTCACTAGACGAGCTGGGCGTTAACCAACGCATGACTATGAGGCTACGGCACCGGGGTACCGACCAAGGAAGAAGGCAAGGAGAAAAAAAGCTGTGTATGCGTAGTTCACGTATGGCTTGAATTCGGTGTTTGGGATGAATGGTGCTCGATTTCCCTCCGTCTACGGGACGCCTCTTCCTTGCGAGTAGCCCTAGATCGTGCTTTCTCCTCTGCAATTCTCCGAGACTCTGTCCAGAGGCGGAGGGTATAATCATGGAGTGCCTGGGAGTAAGATACAAATGGGTCGTTACCAGTCCTCGAGTTCACAGGCTGTGAGGTGGAGAACATGGAGGAGACGAAGAGCGGATTGGTGGAGCGGGGGTGAGGGAGTGAGAATTTAAATGGTGGTATGGTACGTATGTGCATGCCCTGCCATATCCCCGGATCATACTGTTCCGCCAGTTCCCTGGTGTTGCTCCACTTGTGCCAACGCTGCCAGTCAATTCCGGCATCGCTGTTCAAGTAATGGGATCTGACAGATCGACTGTTCAGTTCGGTACTGGTCGTTGCGGCCACGCAGGGTATGCTGGCCAATCGACGCAATATCAACCGGAAACCCATGCCATCTGTCAAGCACGCCGCATGTAAGAGTCCTCGGCGAAGTTCCAGGCTCCACTCCAGGCTCCACTCGGCAAAATATTAACGGCTACTTTCAAATCAACTGCTTACGTAATTATTCAAGCCGAATATTCAGACCAAAATGCTCGGAGGCGTCTTTCACCTCCTCCGACGCTTCGATGTTTCACTGATACTTAGACTAGGTGTGCTGTCCCGAGTGCGTGATCTGGCCGGGTCCAGGCGCCGCACCCAACTATGATGGGATCTTCCACGTGTTGACTGAAACACATTTGCTCCACTTTACCGCTTGTCAACGGTGAGAGACTTTTCAGCCGTCGTTGCTTTCCATTGGCTGATGATAGTCTGCGTAGCGCCAGGGGGCGCCAGCTGGTGATACAGCTGCCATGACACGCCAAGTGAGTGATTTTATTGTTCGCTTGGGAACTTGCAACTGTTCCATTCGTTTTATGGGTCGCAACTTTACATCCTTCGCTTGTCCTTCGCCAACACATTACGCTTAAGCCGAAGTGAACTGTGTCATTTGCCACGTCAACCCTGCGGATTGCTCCATGGCTCCCAAAGTGTATATTCTTTTTGCTGACTGACTCAGTGGCACACGCAATGCGGGAGTTGTAATGAGGAATAATCATAGGTACCGGACATGTTTTTAATCACCGGACCGATTTGCCAGCGTGCGTGTGCTTGGGTTGTGGAATAGCAGAGCGGAGAGTATTCCAATGAACGTAGGGTCCGCAACGACGAATAAAACGTGTTCAAGGGTCTTAGATCGAAGGGTTCGGGATCTGTGAACCTTGGGAAGACTTCGAACGTGAGGACGGTACAGTAAAATGTTCTGTCATGAATGGCCTGCAATACCAGGTCCTATAATGCGGGGTTACGGGTCTGTTCATGAAAACTAATCGGAAATGTCGCAAACACTTACATTATAATCTTAGGCCGGAGGTAAGGTATCCGCGTGCACGAAAAGGCCTTGGCCATCTTTGAGCATTACAAAGGTTCTGTGGCCCTTTACCCATGGAGCAGGGTCCTCCACTACTGGTGATGGAGGACGTTTACGAGCATCTCTGAGCGGTGATTTTCCTGCCTTGAGAGGATTACGCGGCGATTCTTCAAAAGGGGTACTTTGTGTGCAGCCCATGTTAGATCGTCTGTGCCAATAAGAGGTGAGCTACTCGACTTGAGTGAAAAACATATGCACCAACCACGATGAGCAGGGAGGAGAGTGATGTGATGTGGCCACAGCTTCAGTGTGTGAAGACCAGTATGGACGAGATGGCCCTAGCCAGTGTAGCAATGTGTGGGATATTGATAGACCATAATGCAGTGCAGTGTCGTAGTCAAGATGTAGGTTGGTTAACGGAGCCACGTGACCGGCGCGTTGTTAGAGCCCGCCAAGTCACTGACTCAGGGCGACTTTGAATGCAATGGCCAGCTCTGCGCTCAAGCACGTAAGTCGACCGTCCCACCTTCGACCCGCTTGCCTATTCTTCCCTAGGTCATTTCTCCCACAACTTTGCAACATGCGCAGACAGACGCCCTCCTCGCCCTGCTCAGCCTCGCTGTCTCCCAAGACGCCCCTGCATCCTCCGGTACCTCCACCCAGCCCAAGTCGACGCTCGCAGTCAAAGTCTCAGCGTCTTCTTCCCCATGGAAGGTACTAGTCTTGGACCAGCAAACGAAAGACGTCTTGGCAACAGTGCTTCGTGTTCAAGATCTCCGCGATGCTGGCGTCACTCTGCACGTGTGCGCGCCTTTATCTGTCTCTCTTTGTAGTTCTCACTTTAACATAGCCAACTACACTCTCTGCGTCCCCCGTTGCCGGATGTCCCCGCTGTGTACTTTGTTGCCCCAACCTTGGCAAACATACGCCGAATATCGGAGGACCTGGACAAGTGTTTATACGAATCGTTCCGCCTTAATTTTGTCGAGCCCCTACCTCGTGCACTTCTTGAAGAGCTTGCTGCCTCAGTCGCTGCCTCTGGTACAGAAGAGTTGGTGGAACAGGTTACTCCTACTACCACTCTCCAAGTTCCACGCTAATGGGTCCCCAATATCAGGTGGTCGACCAGTATCTATCATTTATTGCACCGTCCCCATCCTTGTTTTCCTTATTATCGCCGTTACCATCGCCATTGTCCCAAGCAGGCCCATCTCAGCCGAAATCGCATTACTCGTACAAGCTTCTCAACTCTCCATTGTCTACTGAACAACAGATCGAAGATGAGATTGAACGTGTCGCCAGTGGGATTTTTAGTACAGTTGTGACTGCGGGTATGCGCTCCTGGTAGTTGCTAGTTGCTCGTTGAATTTAATATTTGATGTGCAGGGCATGTTCCGATCATCCGTGCACCCAAGGGCAATGCCGCAGAGATGGTAGCGAAGAAACTCGAGGTTAAGATCCGAGACGCATTGCTTTCCGCCTCACGAGCCCATGGGCCCATCACCTCGCTCTTCTCGCAGGACTCTTCTGGATTATCCAATTTGCAGAGGCCACGTGCGATCTTTCGTGTCCTATCTGTCCGTTCTCGTCCTGATTCATTTATAGTGCTACTCATCCTAGACAGAAATGTGGACCTTGTCTCCATGGTATCCCATGGCTGGACATATCAAGCCCTTGTATCAGATTGTCTTGATATCAAGCTCAATCGTGTTGTTGTTACCAGCCCACAGAAGCGTTCGTACGACCTCGATTCAAAGGACTTTTTCTGGGCGAAAAATGCTGCCAATCCGTTCCCTCAGGTTGCCGAGGATATTGATGCTGAGTTGAACAAGTATAAGCAAGATGCCGCAGAGATTACACGATCGACTGGCGTGAGTGACGTTAACGATATCTCGCAGCTGTGAGTCGATGCCGTAAAACACGCCGAGAGTATTTGTTTGACACAATACAGTGACCTTTCGTCGAACGCTGCACATTTGAAGACGGCTATAACACAGCTTCCTGAACTCACTGCTCGTAAGGCAACACTCGATACGCATATGAATATCGCCACGGCATTGCTCGAACAAATCAAGAAAAGAGGTCTTGATGAACTTTTCAGCACCGAGGAAGCTGTCACTAAGCAGGTAAACGTCTTTTGGACATCGATCATAGCGTGGCCTTACGGCCCGAGTTTACTAGTCAGTGTCGTCAATTCTGGAGACGCTTCGCGCGCCTCGACAGGACGGAGCATTCAGTCCAGAGGATAAACTTCGTCTTGTCCTCGTGTTCTACCTTTCCTCGCCCGATAATGCAATTTCCAAGGACGACATTGCTGAGCTAGAGAAAGAGCTTAACAGTGTGGGTGCAGATACGGCGGCATTTGAATACATTCGGCGAACAAGAGAAATCTCGCGTATGACTGTTTCCGCCGTCGTCGGTGGAACATCCACCCCAGTTCTTGGTGGTCAAGGGGAACTGTTCAGGGGATTCACGGCCCTTGGAAGTAAAGTTCGTAATATTTAAAAGGGTTTTTCTACCAGTTAACGGGTAGCTCATTTTCAGCTTACCGACCGTCTGAAAGAAGGTGGTTTGGAAAACCTAATTTCAGGCGTAAAAAATTTCCTACCGGCAAACAAGTTGTTGCCTGTCACGCGACTCGTCGAGGCACTCATGGATTCGTCCGCGGCATCGAACCAGTCTTTGCAAGAAACGGATGAGTACTTGTTCCTGGATCCCCGCGCCCCTCGGCATGCCCAGGGGTCAAGTTTAGGTGTCTCCGGACCTGGCGGCGGAGTTGGAGTTGGCGGCACACCGAGTGCTGGCAGAGCCCGACGTATGGCATTCACGGATGGCATGGTCTTCGTCGTTGGAGGTGCAAGCTACGTTGAGTATGGAAATCTAGAAGAATGGGCAACCAAGACTGGGAAGCGCCTCGCTTACGGTGGTACAGAAATCATCGATCCCGAAAGTTTTGTGGGCATTCTTCAAGACCTAGGCAAAGGTGTTTCATAGCCATGTAGCTATCGAGTGGAGCAGTCGGAGCACGATAATTACATAGGGATAACACTGGTTCGCAACTGGAAGTACCGGCTGAAGTCGAATCAAGACATCTCATTCCCTACAACCCTGCAAATCACTTCCTGTTGTTGGAACGCGTCATGAGGACCTGGACAAGACGGATGCTACGCCAACGTTAGGATGTATTCGAGCTGACTATCAACACGCTCACAAGATGTTAATTATGTCAAGTTCCAAAGCGATCGCCTCTTTCATCGGGTCCCTGGGCATAATGCCCATTTCTGCCATGCGTGCGTGTTGTAGAATCTTTTGAGTGCTTGAGTGAAAAAAAGAGTCAGCGACTATTGCGAGACAGATTGGATAGGCTCACTCATAGAGCACAAATCCACCGAATACAGCTAAACCACCGTAAAGAGAGATTGCCTCGGTTATAGCAAGTCCACGTATTCCGAGGGGGAGGGCCATCGGAGCCAACGAAGAGAGGGCTACCACGGTCACACCGGCAAGAAGCGGACCACCCATGTACAAGTATTTGTCATTCCTGCCCCATGTCAGTACTGGGCCATGCTAGAGCAACTTAGAGACACACTTTGCAGTTGCTCCTACGTAGGAGAGGGACCCAACGACCCCGCATGTATACAGTGCAGCACGAGATAAGATAGCGGGACTAAAGAAGAACAATGGGCTTAGAGTTGCTGCTTGGCAAGCATTGAAACCCTGCAAAGAGTTGGATGATATACGCGAACGAATGCAAATGACTTACCAGCCAGAAAAGGTGTTTCTGTACGGTCCTTTCCGGATGAGTGTAGTAGATACCCATCATGGAGCCGATGCTCCCGGCAAGACTCACACCGAGTACAAGCCCTGTAAACGTGCAATTATACCAGGAAATCTGAAAAGGATCGAAACCAAGAATGCGTACATGGATTCGCTGCCATGATTCTGAACGCAACCCCAGATCTGAACATGCTTCGGGCAGCAAGTGCTGTCAGAACAAGGCCCCCTCCAGTATATTTGAAACTGTCATGCAAATAGGACTGCTCAGCAGCAGTCAATGAATCACGAGTGTCTCTGTTTAAGAACCCCTCTGCCACGACGATGGTGCCTGCCACGGCGGCCTATTACGCACTTGGATCAACTAGACAGTGGTTCTTGCGAATGCGACGTACAGCGGTGATTGCAAGCTTTTTCCAGGCCGCTTGAGAGGAGGTCTGCGTCACAGTTTGCGCATCTGTGGCTATGGTGCGAGAGGACCTGAAGGGAGAAAGCGGAGACAATGTGAAAGGATGTTTCTGGACAGCATTCTTAAAGACTTCAAATCGTGCATTCAGACTGGTCGTGAACGGTTGAGCTCTTGAACGCAGGGAAGCCTGTAGTGCGCTGCGGGGCAAGGCTGGCCTCAGAGCGTGAGTTACTCCGACGGACAACATGGTGATTCACTTGTGGTCGAGGCAGGCCCGGCAGAGTAAAGGTCGAAAGGGCGATTAGTCAGCACTCATTAGTCATGTATCATATGCCGTTCATCGACGTCATCAATGCCGGTACACATCAATACTGTACTGAAATACAGTCGACTCCCTCTTATCCCATACCCCAGATATCCCATACTCCCTCCTAATCCATAGCTTTTTTGGATTTCCCAAATTGGTTTGTGGTAATTTCAGATACTTATCCCATATCCCATACCCTATACCCATTTTCAAGGGTGATAACCCATACATTTAAGTTTAATACTACTTAATTAGTAAATTTATGTTATATAATATACTCAAATGAATTTTCACACAGCCTAACATGGCAATGATGACCCAAGCTGATGTCCAGGCTTTAACCAGAACAGCATGAAAGCCTGGATGACCCCTACTATTCATCAAGACTGGCTATTAGATTGAGATGAGAAGCTTTGATGTGAAGGTAGAAATATTTTGCTCCTCCAGGACAACTTTCTTGATACCCCCACCAATATCTGTGTTGAAAATTTTGAGCCAAGTCTTACCACACATGTACAGCTCAACAATCAGTGCATTATCCATTGCTTCAAGGCTCACTATCTGTCATATCCATCCCTTCCAACCTCATTGTCTCTCTTCTGAACCATCTCTGACATCCTCCAACCTCATACCATACTTAATCCATCAGACATACCTCAGAGTCACCTCCAATACTGTCAGGGACGAACCCAAGAGATACAGCAAGGCCTAGGGATGTGTTGGATACACCAACTAGTAGAAGGCTGGTAGAGGTGGACTCTTAACCAGATGTATGGTTCAGGGGTTAAAAGACTGTATCAAAACTAGGGAAATACATCTGAGGACCTGGCCCTTTATATACGTTTGAGCTACGCCTAATTAGGAAGGGTGGTCCGTGCGAGAACAATAACCATATAAGGAAAATGAGTCCATCGGAGTCATGTCGAGTCATGACGAGGCAGTGACACAGCCCGTTACCAGAGTAACCATCATGCGCAGTCGCAATGACATCATGCGCAGCATGGATGAGTCAAAGCGCAGTCGACATGAGTCACTTGCCTGATTGGGTGTTCTGAGTCATGCTTGGTCATGGTGACTCGTCTAGAGTCATCGGCATGTCCCGTTGGCTGTGCATCCCGATGTGGAAGTGAAGTCTGAAAAGGAAATCGGGGATGCGTCTAGACCGAATGGTCAGAAAAGGAAAGAGGAATGAAAGGAGAACGAAAAGAAAAGAGAGAAAAGGGATGGGGTTAGGGGCAATGTTAGGTAAGCATGAAATGTTCTTTCATCACCCCCCTTCTAAAATCGACGTCCCGGCGATTGGAGCGTCTTCGAAGGCCGTTTCCGACTGCCAGTTGTACCGTTTACGAAATTCCAGGAATTCAGGAGTGGCGAATAGACCGGTAGGGATGGGGAGGGGTTGTTTGGTGCAGATGGGGCAGCGACAAGGGGAATCTGGGGTGTTTTCATCGATTACGCGCAGCTGCATCCGAGGATTGGGCCGCGGCTTTGTTGGGTGTTTTCGATGAAAGACCTTGATTTGGTCCCGCACGTGATCGGCGTCCTTGTCGCGTACCCATGTGTCTTCTTCCCTTGGGTTTCCTTCCTCGTGCACCAGGTATTCGACATGCCCGTGACGTTCTCGACTGTCCTTGATGGTCAGGGGTCGAGGGGCATGTGTGACCTGTAGAGCGGGGGAAGTGATTTCAACCGGTTGTTCTCCCTTCCGATATGGCCAGAGGAGTGACTCGTTGAAGACCGGGTGTATGGACCGCCATCCTTCCGTCAGCTTGAGTTGGTATGCTGATGCGCCCACCTTTTTGACAACCTTGAAGGGGCCAAAGAACTTTTGGTCCAGCTTCTTGGATGGGCGATCGGATCTGATGTGTGCGGCGTCCAACAACACGAGGTCTCCTGGTTTGTATTCGGGTCGCTCCTTCGCGTCTCGGTCGTGGAATTTCTTCATGGCCTGGGCTGCGTCTTTCAGCGCCTCCTCGGCTTCTTTCCGGGTGTCCTTCATTTCCAACACAAATTCATCCGCGGCGTTGTTGCGCACCTCCTTTCGTGTGCCTTCAAACGCGCGGGGTTGGTGACCGTAGTTCAGGATAAAGGGGGAGTGTTTGGTGGCGGAGGATGTTTTGGAATTATGTGCGAATTCCGCCGTGGCCAATAAGTCCACCCAGTTGTCCTGTTTGTTGTTGCAGTAGATCCGCAGATAAGTCTCTACTTCCCTGTTCATGCGCTCTGTTTGTCCATCTGTTTGCGGATGGTATGCAGTCGAGGGGTTTCCCTCGATTTTCAAGAGCGTGTACAGGTCCTTCATGAAGCTTGAGACGAATTGCTGACCTCTGTCGGAGATGACCTTGGTGGGGAGACCGTGTAGCTTGAAGATGTTGTCTCTGAAGATTTCGGCCGTTCCCCGCGCCGTTAGATCTGTGCGCGTGGGGAATAACCTGATCATCTTGCTGAATCGGTCTACAACCACCAATATGCAATCCTGTCCCTGGGATTGGGGCAAGGGTCCGATTAGATCCACGGAGATGTGTTGCCAGGGTTGCGTGGGTGCTGAGTGCGGGTTTAACGGCGTGGTCCCGGTCTGGGTCCTTGCCTTATTCTTCTGACAAGCGTCGCACTTCCACGTGTAGGCTTCCACGTCACGTCGCAGGGTGGGCCAGTAATAGTTCGTCATGATGAGGTCTTTTGTCCTCCTGGCGCCTGGGTGTCCTGCAGCCAGGTGATCGTGGTTCTCCTGGAGAATCCGTTCCCTTAGAGCCTTGTCCGTCGGGACGTATGTTAAGCCTCGCCACTTGATGAGGCCATCGATCATTTTCCAGTCCGAGTTGGCATCTTTCAGGCCTTCTCACGCGTATCTTTCGCGTCTGTACTGGAGTTTCTTGATCGTTTCATCAATAGTGGCGACCGTTTGGATGAAAATGTTTTCTGGAAGCAAAATTTGAGCTTTGTTGTCAAGCTCCACCCCCTCTTCATAATCTGGCCTCCTGGACAGAGGATCTGCAGGGTTCGTTCGTCCTGGTCTGTGGACAATCGAAAAGTGATATTCCTGCATTTGCTGCTGCCAGCGGGCTTGTCGGCGCGACAAGTCCTGAGGTTTTTTGAAGAATTCGAGATTTTTGTGATCTGTCCAGATCTCGAATGGGTGGGTGGCGCCGAGGAGATAATGGCGCCAGCTTTTGATAGCCCACATGATCCCCAGCATCTCCAGATCGGCGGCGTGGTAGTTCCGCTCTGCGTCGTTTAACGATCGGGAGATGAAGGCGATCGGCCTCCAGATGTCATCCTGTTTCTGGGAGAGCACAGCTCCCAGTCCGATTCCTGAACCGTCGGTTTCTACCCGATATGGGGCGTCAGCGGTGGGCATTGATAGCGTGGGGGCACTGGATACGGTGTCCCAGAGCGTTTCGAATGCTTGTTGACATGGTTCGTCCCAGAGGAATTCCTTCGTTTTGGAGGTGAGCGCGTTGAGGGGTCGCGCTATCTTTGAAAAGTCCTTTATGAACCTCCGATAGAAGTTGAGGAATCCCAAGAAGGATCGGACATCCTTCTTGTTCCTTGGGACGGGCCAGTCCTTTACCGCTTTAGCCTTGATGGGATCCACCTTGGCTCCTTCGCCGGATACGATCAAACCCAGGTATTCGGTCTCTGTTTTCTCAAACTTGCATTTCTCGTGTTTGAGCCAGAGTTTGTGTTCCCGTAGCCGTTCCAGTACCATCTTTGTGATGCGGCGATGCTCTTCGATGGTGGCGGTGAAGATGATGATATCATCCATGTATATGAGGACGTGGCCGTCATCGATGAGATCCTTGAAGAGATGGTTCATCATTGTCTGGAACGTGGCCGGGCTGTTGGTGAGACCGAAAAACATGACTAATGGTTCGAACAATCCGCGGTTTGTTCGGAACGCGGTGAAAAACAGTAAACCTGTCTGAAGCGACAGGTGAGGTCAGTAGAAATGAGGGAGGCACGATACGCTCTTCCCAAGGGACTCAGAGTACAAAGGTGAGGTTCTATGCTTTTTTAGGACTTAAAACCTACTGATTCCGAGCTGGAACCGGGTGTTCCGACAGCTCAAAAATGTGTTGGAGCGGTATACAACCTTCCCGACGGGTTCGAGAGGTACGGCGGTGACGGATGGCGGCAA
>JBBPKK010001244.1:0-10765 GCA_038089215.1 Tylopilus vinaceipallidus | reverse complement strand
AGCGGCTTGTATGGAGAGAGACAATGCCCGGAGCCATCCTTCAGAACTGGGTAACCAGGCCTGCTGCGCACGCGGGTCGACGGACTTCGACACGTCACTCTACATTCTTTCCGACCTTGACAAGTCACCTGTTGATTGTGCCAGATCGAGGCTGTCCCGCTGATTCGGGATCCATAGCTGAAACTGTTTCCCCTTCCTACACCGCATACATAACCGTGGGTGAGGTCACCGTCCTGTGCGTGCCTGTGTATTCCCGTGCAGCCACGCCCATCGACAGCATCATGATATGGAACTCTGTAGCATTGGTAGTGAGCCACACCAACATTCGTATCACAACGGTCGACTTGCCAATTGTGTCCTTCATTTCAGCGATTTCCAAAACATGTGCTGCGGCGGGACCGCCAGCCGGTCTGCTTCCTTTCGGCACACTTTACCGTGTGCGTGGGACGGCAGCAAGTCAGCATCATGCCAGGGGACATACCCATGCGTCGCTGCACCTGCGTGGCCAAATGTGGCGTTGTCATCCGAAGGGTCGCCCACCGACGGCATCAGTCTCGAACGCCGAATAGCGTTTTGGAAGGCGGTCACCGGGCTGAGCTGACATGCGGAGCCATTTTGGCTTTTGGAAATGACCTCCAAATCGGCTGCCGACAGACCAGCAGCAAATCATAACACCGAGCCACCATGGCGAGCGCGCGGGCGGATATGACTTGGGTTACCTGCCATCGTCCTGGTGCCTTTATCATTGCGTACGCTATCACCACGTTCCTGGAATGTCATCTAGGGCCTCGTTGTAGCTTGTGGCTTGCGCTTGCTCGCGTACGTTACCCCGTCCCGTTTCTGCTTTAGACTGACCCACCTGACATGCTGATCAATGATGGGCCAGAACCTGCCCAAAACTATTCCCGGTGATGTGGAAGCCAGACAAGGTTGCCGAATGACCAACTGCTCTACAGGCGGCTGTCAGATGAGGTAACGACCATTCCGCCAGTTACCCCGCTCGCTGCCACTTCGCTCATCATCGTCTCGGTCTCTTTTTGGTGGAACCGCATCCTCGCCTCCTTGTGCGTTTTCCCAGCACCGTCGGGTCGTTTGTGTACGTCGCATGTACATATGGCAGGGAATCGCATTTCGTCTCTGTGGATGCATGTGATGCATGTGTGTGAACTCTGATCGAGAAACATCGCTCTTGTCAGATCCGCGATGTCATCCTCATCGCGGTTTCGATATCTTCCACGGCTAGCTCGTTCATATGCACGGGCCACGAGGACGAGCAAACGAAGTCGCATCGCTGGCGTGAATGTGTCGCATGATTGTGGAACATCGGCGTGCCAGTTGGATGCGTTGTTTACAGCACACGGATCGAACGGCGCGATAGAGGGGACGTGTGCTGGTTTGGGAGCCTGGAGAAGCTCTATGACGTGAAGTGTTGCTTCCCAGGAGGTCATCGCGGGCAGGGACGTTGGTGCGCACGTTCTCGAAGGTGACCTTGCCCTGCGAGGTTCTCGAAGACAATTTCTCGCTTGGTTTTCATCAGGTAACCTATCTACATGTTGCTGACGAGTCACAATAATGTTGATATGGATACTGGGATATAAGAACTTCACTGGGTATCGCCAGGACAAAGAATGGGTACATGATAATTAACCAAGGCGACATGAATGACAATACAGGAGGAATGCTCGGGTGGCTGAAAGGGGATGCTGAGAACATCGGATGATGTGTAGGGGTGTGAAAGGTGTACAATAAAGTCATGGTGATGACTCGTGGGGGGTTAATTAACACGGCGAAGAGTCAGAAAGAGGAGTGTAACTACTGGAACAAGCAACGATGTATGGAGCTATGCGCGACAGAGAAAGATACCGGCTCGATTGCATAAGGATGGGCCAGCCACACGTATCACCGTCTAGCGATGCGTTTGCGTTGTGGGCCGTCCTCTTCCACTTCCATCGAGTCACCCGACTGGACGGGTAATTGCACGTGACCTGCAGAACGTTGACTTCTTGTACGTCTCCTCGAATTTCCGGAAGTGGAAGTCACGGTCGAAGGAGCATTGCTACCGGAAGGTGATAGCATATCAGCGGCAGCCGTCGACGGGGTTGCGTCGAGCATCATCATGACTGCATGTCTGCGCTTGGCGCCTGCGGAAAAGTCAGTGTCAGGGAGAGTGGAGATGGGTGTGATGGGGGGGACACGGAAGAGATTCTCGGAGGAAGCGGGGGGAAAGGAAGCCGATGGTGTCATGGGAGTGGATGTGGTGTCAGAAATGTCTTTGCGTGCATTGGGAAGGCGTGTTTTAGTGACGCGTGGATTGATGTTCGCGATGGCTGGTCTAGCGGGAGTGATGGTAGGCGATGGAGATGAGGGATGGTTTGGCAGATTGACGTTGTTCAACAAGACAGGGGAATGTGGTGTGAGCGGAGCGGCCGGCGGCTGGGGGGGGTGAGTGATTCAGCGAGGTGATAATTATTGAAAGGAGGGTATCTCACAGGACCATCGTCTCGTCTATAGGAAGTGGCCGCAGTCTGGGAGGATTTCTGAGATGAAGCAGACGGAAACGTATGCAAGTCCTTGCGTACTTCGGGGCGGGTGGGCGCTGGGGGCGCCTTTGCACGTTCACGCTCCTTCTCGCGCTCTTCGTCCTCGTCCTCTTCCTCTTCCCTTGACTTGACCGCCTCCATCCTTGCTTCTATCCAATCCAAAATGCGACCGATAGTCATTTCCCCACTGTGTGGGTTATGGTCGGAGGGGGCGATGCCACCGGCGGAGACGCCTTGTTGAATCATGATCATGAGATCTCTGCAGGCAGCTGCATAGCCAGCATTGTACGCTCTCTTGGAGGCATGTCTAGAGGATCTATAGAGGGTTGTGATGCTGAGTGCAGCGGCTGGGGGGGGAATATGAGGCTGGGGGGTTCGCACGGGAGGACGAGACAAACCTTTGAAGTTGTTGAGAAGCTCCTTTTCCGCCTTCTCAAAGTTGGATGCGGGAAGCGACTTTGCGAGTCCGTTCAGGTCGAGGGATTCCATCGTCGTCGTCGTCGTCGTCGTCGGGTCCAGGCGAATTATCGTCCCGGGAGATGAAGTTTATTGAATCACAATCCCGGCAAATTTCCCACTTTTTTTGTCCTGTACCCGCACTAATTTGGCACAGTTGGCATGCCGGCGCTGACGTCGGTTATAGGCCGGCTACTTGTTTCCTGGACGCTACTGCGCGTTCCTTGCTTTCGTCGATGACCGACGATTTTCGCCCCTGCGGTGGGGCGGGTCTGCTTGACTTCTCCGACGCCTGCATCCGCCAAACTTGGGCGGCGTTCCTCCCCGTCGCCATCGTCCTCGCGCTCTGTTGTTGCTCTATCCCTCTCCCGGTCCCTGCCTTTGCACGGAAGCTCGGGAACACCCTCAAGTCGCCGTTGGACCAGTTTCTCACTCTCAGCGAGGCAGAGGCATTGGATGCTGGTGATCCAGTCCCAGACAACGCCGAGCATGCCCCCGTTGCCAACACGACCGTCCCGCTTTGGCGCTCGGTCGTACTCGCGTTTGTGGCGCTCGTGCAAGCACTTCTTTGGCTGGCTGCCGGCGCATACGTCCTAATAACCCACGAACGTGATGTCTGGACAGGTGTATGTGCCATCTTGATCGGTTCTACGTGGGTGTACGGTGTCTGCAAGCCTGTTTTTTGGCCAAAGGCAACCGCGCATTTGGATCTTTTCTGGCTGTACTTTGCCCATTTCGTCTTTGGCATCATTCTCCTTGGCGGTAATATCTATGATCATGACATTTTGCATCTGCCTTTAAAACCTCGCATCGAGATGGCTGCGATTATATACAACTTGGTCGCAATTATCGTGGAGCTCGCTGTTGTCTCGACGGTGCCTATGCAACTCCCGAGCAGTCGCATCAACAAAGAGGACATCGTTAGTGTCACGCGATCTCCCCATCATGTGCGGCTGACCTGTGTATATGCATTCAGTTCGTCAAGTATTCCCCAGAGGACTACCTCACCATCTTCCAATGGGTTACCTTTAGCTGGGTCTACCCGCTCATCAAGCGCGGCACCAGCATTACATTGAATGAGGAAGACGTGTGGGATCTCAGTCCCACGTCACAGTCCCGCCCCGTCTTTAACAAGTTTGCCACCCTCAAGTAAGCCGATATTTCATACGTGTGCTCAAAGAAAATCTTTTGATGCTCTCATAGAGGGGCGTCGCTTCTCAAGCGTCTCTTTTGGGCAAACTCTTTCGATCTCATGTGGGAATTTCGTACTCCACCCTTGTCGCCTACCCCGCTGACGATTTTGTAGAATCGACTTTGTTCTGACATTTATCAGTGTTCTGTTTAACTACGCTTCCCCATATTTCCTCAAGTGAGTGAAATTTATGGTAACGCACTGCCGGTTAACATTATCCTGTAGGGTGATTCTCGAATCTGTTCAAGATGGTGCTACCGAAGAACAGCGCGCAATGGCGTACATATACGCGTTGTTGGCGTTCCTTTGCACGGTACTCAAAGTACATCAATCTCTTTTTTACGTTTCGAGTCTTTAACGAGTCGAGAACAGGCTGAAGCTGATGTTCAACATCTTTGGTACGGCAGACGTGCTGCCACCCGCGTACGTACAGAGCTCATGGCAGCCATCTACGATAAAGCACTCAAGCGAAGAGATTATTCGGGTGTCATCGACAAGGACAAAGTACAAGAAGACGCCGATCGGAAAGCCGGCGTCGCTCCTTCTGAAAATCCATCTGGGGATGATCCGAAAGCTGGTGCTAATGTGGGCAAGATCGTCAACTTAATGGCCGTTGATGCAAATAAGATTGCTATGATGGTTTCAGGAATGTATTTTATATACGGAGGTGGGTTCGATTATTCCCATTCTTTGTGTCATTGACGCATCAACCACAATTCAGGCCCTTTCGAACTTATCATTGCTTCTGTATTTTTATACAAGTAGGTCTCATCCAGTGGAACTTGGGTAATGTACTGATCCCGTGTGCAGCCTCCTTGGCATTTCCGCCTTTGCAGGATTTGTTGTCGTACTTGTCGGATGGCCATTGATCAGCTATATTATGAAGCGTAGTATCCGGATCCAAAAAGGCGTTTCTGCATCCCGTGACAAGCGTATGGAAGTTCTCAACGAGCTGATCAGTGCCATCAAGTTCATCAAGTTCTTTGCTTGGGAGGATCGATGGATTGACCGAACGATGGATGCGAGAGGTGTCGAATTAGATTGGCTTATCAAAGGTTGGTTAAAATTTCATTTGTGCACGCTCCGTTATCTGAGCCTGCTTTTCAACGTGTCCTTGTCCTCGCCATCGTTCAGCCCGTCTCAACTCGATCCTGTTCACCACGCTTTTCAATTCGGCCCCAATCCTTGTTACTCTCATCTCGTTCTTTGCGTATGTGTACCAGGGAAACAAGCTGACGGTTTCGGTCGCATTCACTGCCATCACGTTGTTCGGCATGATTCGGTGTGTCCATTTTTAATTCCGTCTTGCATACATCCTCATTGGCAACCCAACAGTCAGCCACTGAATATTATCCCTGCTTGGATGGTCCAAGTACTCCAGGTAAATGCATCGTCCCTGTGAATATGTTGATAGCCACTCATTCATTTCGTGGTCAGACTGGCGTATCCGTACAGCGCATCGAGACATATCTCAACGAGGAAGAGGTGACTGAACAGGTTTCCTCTATTAAGCGAAATCGTGTCCCAGCAGATTCGCTGGCAGCGGATGACGGTCTTGCGATCGAAGGTGGAACGTTCAAGTGGAACGAGGTGCCGGAGGAGACCAAGGATGCTGGCAAGGGCAAGAAGAAGGAGAATGACAAGAATGGCAAGGCGAGTCAAAACGTCAGTCGGAGCCCGAGCGAAGGGACGACCACAGCTGTCGATGCGGAGAGTCTGTCCGGCAGGTCTGGCATCGAAGACCACAGATTCGAGCTCCGGGATATTTCCGTGCGGTTCCCCGAGGGCGAGTTGACGCTCGTCACTGGACCGACTGCGAGCGGCAAGTCCGCGTTGCTGGTGGGTTTTTGTTCGTAGAAGAAGCCGAGGTTCTTACTGGAATGTCGTTTCAGTTGGCGCTATTGGGCGAAATGATGATTACTGGCGGGAAACTCGTCATGTCCAAGAACGCCTCCAACATTGACGAATACGGCAACATGCACGCGATCTCCTATGCCGCGCAATCGCCTTGGTTGCGACACCAGTCAATCAGGGACAATATTCTGTTTGGTTACCCTTACCATGAGGAAAGATACAAGGCAGTCGTGGAGTGCTGTGCACTGAAACCAGATTTGGACGTCTTTGAAGATGGGGATCAGACGGAGATTGGCGCAAGGTGGGTCGTACCCAACGAAATGCATGTAGCATATTGAGCACGTTGCGTAGGGGTGTGAGTTTGTCTGGTGGGCAAAAGGCTCGGTGAGTGAAGGATGGGATAGTGTGGAGGACGTTGGACGCACGTTGATGATTATTACCAGCGTTGCGCTTGCTCGTGCTGTCTATGCTCGCACCAGATACATCTTGTTGGACGACCCGTTGAGTGCCGTGGTACGGTTTTTTGCTTTTTTTATCAACCATGGATCCTGAATGAGGTATGGCTTTTAGGACAGCCATACAGCGAGGTTCTTGTACGAAAAACTCCTGCGTGGGCCCCTCCTCGCCAATCGTACGGTTGTAAGTCCCTGTCTTTTCGAATCTTGACCGTTCCTGACCGATTCGTTAGATCCTAGTTACCCATCATGTCGAGCTCGTCCTACCTGGAGCCCACTACCTAGTGCGCATGTTGGACGGACGGATCGATACCCAAGGAACAGTGAAGGAGTTGCGCACGCAGGGTGTTTTGGAATACATCACTCAGGATTCCGAAGCAGACGTAAAACAGGAAGACTCCGTGGTTCCTAGCGATGCGCCTGTCGATGATGCGCTTATGGAACCTGGCAAGGATGGGTCGAAGAAGCCAAGAAAGCTTGTCAAGGATGAGCATAGGGAAACTGGCGGCGTCAAATGGTCGGTTTATAACACGTACCTGAAAGCTTCGTGAGTCGTCTTTTCGTCAGCAAGAGTACATCCGACTGACATGGTGGACGCACAGGTCATACTGGACATGGTTGATATTGTCTGTGTTGATCATATGTGCGCAAAGTCTGGGAGTGTTTGAAAAAGTTTGGGTTCGAGTAAGTGCCGTCAACGGGGTGTTGACTTCGAATACTGAACGATATGTGCAGGAATGGAGTATGGCGTATGGAAACGGCACGGTTTCTGCATCGTATTCTCTTGCTTCGACCGCCGTGACGGAGAATGAAGCATTTATCAATGGTTTCATTTCCTCGCAGGACTTCCGGCAATACTCGAATCCCTATTACCACATCCAGGCGACTCACAAATTCTTGTGGTTCGATCTTCCCGATGCGAACGACGAACCGTTGTTTTACGTCGCCGTCTACGGTGCCATCGGCTTTGCCTCAGCGATCGTCGGTATCTTGTCAACAACGGCGCAATACACGGGTGCATTGAGAGCATCCAGGCTAATTTTCCAGAGGCTATTGGCAGGCGTGGTGAGAGCCACGATGCGTTGGCATGACGTCACCCCGCAAGGTAGGTGCCGAACGCAGTTGGTCTGGTTGATTGTCTGACGAAGGACGGTTAGGTCGCATGCTGAACCGGTTTGGCAAGGACATTGAGACGATAGACAACAACTTGGTAATGTCATTGTCGGCCGTAAATGCCTCGTTGGCTGGCTTTGCTGCTTCCATTCTCACTGTTGCGTACGTCGTCCTGTTGTTGCTTGGACTGGCACTCGACGTAGTTTATTTGGGGTCGTAGATTCGTGTTTCCGTGGTTCTTGATCCCCGCCATCTTGATCGGATTTGTCTACCGCCAGCTGGCCATCGGGTACTTGAAGACGGGCCGCGACCTTCGTCGGATGGAGTCAAACTCCCGGTCCCCAATTTTCTCTGAGTTTGGAGAGCTCCTGGAGGGTATCGTGACGGTTCGTGCGTTCTCAGCAGAGCGCCGGTTCATGGACGATTTACACAGCAAGATCGATGTGACGACCAAGGTTCGTGGTGCCTCCTCTCTCTTCTGTGTCTTTCTGACGCGCCGAGCGCAGATGTGGTACAATTTCTGGATGACGAACCGATGGCTCTTACTCAACTTTGACACGCTCGGTGGTCTGGCCGTGTTCATCACAACGTTGTTTGCGCTTTCTGGATACGTTAGTGCCGGGACTGCCGGTGTTTGTATTACGAGCGCGATGTCGTTCACGATGAGTGTTTACTGGGCTTGTCGGTTCTGGACTGCCCTCGAGCTCGATTTGAAGTATGTCTGTCTCGTCGTATGCTCGTACTCTTGCCTTCGGTTGATGATGTTCCGAACAGCTCGGTCGAGCGCGTCGTCGAGTATCTCGATCTCCCTCAAGAACCTCCTGCCTTCATTGAATCGAATCGGCCTCCTGCGTACTGGCCTTCGAGCACGAGTTCGAACGCGTTGATCGACGTGGAGGACTTGGTAGTCAAGTATGCCCCGGAACTGCCGCCGGTCCTGAAGAACGTTTCGTTCCAACTCAATGCAAGAGAGCGGATTGGCCTCTTGGGAAGGACGGGAAGTGGCAAGTCGACGTTGGCGATGAGTATTTTGAGATTCGTGGATCCGGCGCAAGGGCGGATTTTGATTGACGGGGTGGACATTGCAAAGATTGGCATCCATGACTTGAGGTCGCGCTTGGTGGGTGTTCATACGTTGTTTGGGCGGGCTCTCAGGACTGATGGGGATATCTAGACGTTCATCCCGCAAGACGCGACGTTGTTCTCTGGCACGCTGAGGGACAACTTGGACCCTTTCCGTGAGTATCTTCCAGCTTACTTCACAGACTTGCCTCATAGTTCATCTTGAAGGGGAACATGAGGACACTGAGTGCTTGGATGTTCTCTACCGTGTCCAAATGCTAACGGAGAGTGGCTACCAAACCCAACGCAACTCTCGGACGCCCAGTGGATCATCCACGCCCGCCGGCGAAGATGCTGCCTCTGCGGCGACGACCTCTGTGACCGAGGTCGATAGCAAGACGACAATCACGTTGGACACGCAAGTCTCTGCGGGTGGCACCAACTTTTCGCAGGGTCAACGGCAGCTGATCGCGATGGCGCGGGCGTTGTTGCGACGGAGTGCGATCATCGTGCTCGACGAGGCGACGAGCAGTATCGATTTCGAGACGGACGCCAAGATTCAAGCGACGATTAGAGAGGAGTTTGGGGACTCGCTGTTGTTGACGGGTGCGTCTGTTTATCGACTCACATGCATGTGTTGATGGTGTTCGGCCCAGTGGCACATCGGTTGCGGACGGTCATCGACTACGATCGGTTGATCGTGTTGGACAAGGGCGAGGTAGGGTCGTGTTGCGATCATGTTGCGATACGATTTGACGAATACACACAGGTGGCGGAATTCGACACGCCGCTGAATCTGATTCAAAAAGAAGAGGGGATATTCCGAAACATGTGTCTCAAGAGCGGGACGTATGCTGAGTTGGAGAGCGCGGCGAAGGCCAAGGCAGAGAGGGATTTGGCGCGTGGAGAGACATAGTTCAACGCTTTGATGAGCTTTGGGGAGTGATGTTAGAATGCTCGGGTACCCCTCGCGCTGCATGAATGAATTAATTTTATTTATTCCAGAGTTTGTCCAGTGGCTGGTGCTGTGGACACGACGAAATATTTTCTTACCATCAAAGTCATTGTTGTCCTCTGCTGGTGGATCACAGTCCTAGTTCCCCCCCATTCCAGGTCACAGCTTGGATGAGTCTCATATATACCATTATCTGCAGCACGACTGGAGTAACTAAATGACTTGCTTTGCTCAGTGCAAATGGAGCCTGTGTTGTATGTTGCTATACTGTGTGGGGGGCTGTCTGCATTGGTATCTTGCTGATGAAGGTGCAGTACACATGTACAGTTGACTTTCTCATAATGTATATGGTAGCACTATATTTCTGACAATGTACAGGTTTTGGATACTACTATACATTATGATATTGGGGCCATGGGCCATTGGTACTATACAGTGTGTATATCTCATCATATATTGGATTTGGGTGGCTCCTGTTGGTATATGTTATGGCAAAGTCAACTGTATGTGGATTGAAGGCAAGTAGATAATTTTCAGGTGGTGATTGGTGGGTGTTACATTTTCTCTGCCTGTTCTTCTACCCTATCCTTCCCATCCATCTCTTTTTTCACTCATGTCTCCTAGGTATTGTGCTTCACATTCTTAGGGTGCTGTGGGCCTTGCTTATCTCCATTATATGCTCCTTTCCTTGCATCATGTGGTACACCATTCCTCTTTAGACTTCACCTAGTGTGTCATCCTCTAGTTACCATCTTTCTTTCAGGGCTTTCTATTGCTGTGGACATTACCCTGATGGTTCTTTTATTGTTCACAATGCTTCTCTGCAGCATTCCCTTTATATCTGTTACAGTGAGCAACAAAACCATTGCAATGCCTAACCTCAATCTGGTGCACAAAGCACACCACAATCATATGTGGGAATTTCGCTTAGCTTTGGTGATATCAAATATAGTAGTCACTCTTGGCTACAAATCATTCCCTTATGTCATGTGATTTAAATCACAGCCACATGAGATATACTCCAATTAATCAAGGGTACTCATTGCAACGGTTTTGTTGCTGACATGGAAATATATGAAATTGACATATTTTAAAGGGTTTTTACATAATACATTGGTCATGTGATGTACATAAATAC
>JBBPKK010001243.1:0-10766 GCA_038089215.1 Tylopilus vinaceipallidus | reverse complement strand
TCAGCATTTCTTCATATCCATCATAATTAAAGTATTGCTTTCCACCCACAAACAAACAGACAAACAGAAAGGCTCAATAGAGAACTGCAGCAGTACCCAAGATTGTATTGTGCAGAAAAGCAAGATCAATGGGCAGAATGGTTGAGCCTAGCCCAGTTTACATATAATAATTGGCAATCTTTTTCCATGAAGAAATCTCTATTCCAAGTCACACACTCATATAAGCCATGGATGGCAATAGAGCTGACCATGGCAAAGGTGCCCACAGTGCAGGAATTCCTAGATGAAATGAGGTTGACCCTTGATCAGGTTCACAAGAATCTGGAAAACCAAAGAAAAACCATGAAAGTGCAAGCCAACAAGAAGTGGTCTCAAGTGCCAGAATGTAAAAAGGGAGATAAGGTGTGGCTTAGCACCAAAAACCTTAAACTCCAGGATACACAAATCAGCCAAAAGCTGACTGAGCAATGGCTTGGCCTGAAACAACCCTTGAGCTCTGGTTCTTAGGCTATTCACTAGACCTCCTAAACCATGGGGGGACTGAGTTGGTGTGCTAAGCTCGAGGGGAAAACTCCAGGAGAACAAGACTAGGTTCCCTGGCTTGCATTCAGGCTTTATATACTATTCTACATGTTTGTAGCTATTGTAGTCTAATCTAGAGATTGTACATGAGGAGGGCAAAGGGGACACTGCCTGACACAGCCTGGTAGTGGAATGGAAGCATAAGAATGGAGGGAAATGAGTAACAGGAGGAGAACATGAGGGGGTAGTTGAATATACAACAAATATGTGAAATATGTTTGGTGCAGCATGGTGTGGCAGAATGGAAGACAAGCCTCTAAGGGTCCAGAGTTCATGTGGAAGAACATGCAGATAATGCATGTAGAATGGAGAGATCCCTTCTAGAGATCTGGGGTGGTAACCTATACAAAGGTGTATGGTGGACATTAGGATAAGAGTGTACCATAGTTGGTAGTGAAGTGTAGGGCAAGGTGACATTAGGTTAAGAGTGTACCAAAGTTGGTAGTGAAGTGTAGGGCAAGGTGACATTAGGTTAAGAGTGTACCAAAGTTGGTAGTAAAGTGTAGGATAGCGATGACACTAGTCAAAGTGTAACAACTTTGGTAGTGCAAAAGTGTAGTCAACTTTGGTAGGGAAAAAGTATCATTCTGTAACATGGCCCATATAAATTATTGGAAGCCAATAACAACCAAAATGTTGTAAAACTACAGCTCCCATGTGGCATGAGAATTCACCCAGTAGTAAATGTCTCCCATGTTAAACTCTATAAGGAACACCTTGATGGCCAACTGACATACAAGCCAGGAGCCATGAAGGTCACAGGATGGAACAGAGGAATATGAGGTTGAATACATTGTTGTCTCATGATTGAAGAGTCAACATCTGGAGTACCTTATCCACTGGTCTGGATACAGGGAAGAAGATCAGACATGGGAACCCACTGAACACTTCATGTCAGTGAAAAATGCAATAGCAGACTTCCATCAGAAACACCTGAATGCTCCTCAGAAGCTTAACCTTATTGACATTGAACATTTCCACAGCCTTTTTAGGCCTTATGATGTATTTACTGACTGTGATTCTATTTGGAATCATCTGGAATCCAATTCTTAGATGGGGGGTAATGTTACGATTTGCCCTACAGCCCATCAGCTTAGGCATAGTATCACATCAATGACTTAGACATATTTTTCTTTATGAGCATGTGACTGTGAGACTTAGCACATGTGTGAGGGTCAGTTACGGTTTGACCATCGAGGTGAGTTCAATGGGGAAGTTTGAAAGCTGAAGAGGAAGAGAGGAGATAGGTGAGTCACAGGGGTGAGGACGGTTTATCAGACACAGAGGGCGAGAACAGGGATCTATTCAATGATTCTCTGACTAGTACGGCGAGTCTCTTATACTACAATTTGAGTGGCTCAGAAGAAAGGAAAGAAAGGAAGTGGAGCAAAGACATAGTACAAAGAACTGGTGTGATGTCATGGGTGGGGAGTAGCAACCGTAAAGTATCGTAGTGATGAAGAAAGAAAGAGAAAATAGTTACGAACTGAAGTGATCTGTGTGCGTTTGGAAAGGCGTGCCACCTTACACCTGCCCTGTCCTTTTTTTAGACGGCAAGCATCCTCAATCATGCCCAGAATCCAACCCCTGATTTTCTTTGACCAACCCAACAAGGTCTGCAGGGTCAACATACTGTGTGACCGGCACTGTTTGCGATGAGCAAGAGTGGTATGGAACAAGATGGAATGCAGTGAACTTGAGCTTGGATATGGTGCTGTCGACTTCAGCGAGCTGGCAGGAGCCATTTTGGGAGCACGCGACCACAACCATGGGTCTGAAGTAGCGAGGGCGGCACTTGGTGTTTGAGAGTGGCTCGATCTTCTTATTGAGGACAAGGATGAGAGAGCTGGGGGGAAAGTCGTAGTCATGGATTGCACCAGAGATGCACTTTTCGAACTCGGCTGCTGAAGCATAGTGGCTGTAGATGACCTGGTCATGGATGCGCTGCAAATAGTCATCTCACCTGAGTAGCTGGTGAGCACGGTGTGTGATGAGTGTAGGCGTGTCGACCCTTTGTGTGATTTCAGGTGCAAGGAATGTGGCTTCAAGGATGTCAAGGGGGAGTAGGGGCTCAATGTCATGTACCATGTAGAATGAAGAGTGGCCCGTGGACTTGCATGTAGTGACTCAGTCGGCCCAGAAGACATGGGAGATGAGATTTGGCCATTGTGTGATATCGCTGTCACATGCCTTAATGAGGGAATCTCGGATGGTGTGGTGGGATCGTTCAACGATTCCATTGGCATGGGAGTTGTAGGGCGAGATCTTGATATGGTGGATGTGGTATCTGCTGATGAGCCAATTGAGTGGTGCGACAAAGGGGGTACCATTGTCTGTAACGATCTCCTCAAGTCCTCCCCATCTACAGAGTATCTCCTCAAAAATGAACAATCCGATTGTGCGACCTGTTTCAACCCTAAGCTTCCACCATTCCGGCCATCTAGTGAGGGAGCAATGCGCCTGGACAATGTACGAGTAACCCTGGGCTGTGGGCATGTGCATTGAGTCAACATAGGCTTTCTGGAACAAGGGAGCTGGCATTGCGACAACTGGGGGAATGACTACCTTTTCAACCAAATGTGTCTGACACTGATGACATGTTTTGATATACCAGGTGATGTCGTCATTGAGGGAGGGCCACCAAAAGTGGTCAGTGATAGTTCGATGAGTAGCATAGACTCCCCTGTGTCCCAGCTCATCGTGAGTAGTCTGTAGAATGCAAAGACGATTGGGTGCAAATATCATGAGCTGGTGGCATCCATCATAGTCCCTTCGCTAGAGCCGAGCTCCTTTGACAAAGAACCTTGTGGCCCTTTTAATGAATTGAGCATGCTGCTGTTCTGAGAGATTGTGTGGTGTCGAAAGGGTCTGAAGAAACAACTTGATGCATTCTAGTTCAAGATCTCACCTTACGGATGTGTCAGTGGATGGTATGGCCAGCCTGTTGTCGTTTATCTTGTCAATGTTTGCCAAGAGCATGAGGGCTCTTTCTCCTCCTCCCTTGGAACCTTGGAATTCGAACCACCGGCCCACAAGCCCATCCAATACCCAAACCACACAACCCAAAATCTCATCTAGCCAATCCTCAACCTCCTCCTCCGTTTCCTTGGCCAGGTCATCATCAGCCCCAGTATGCTGTCTCTGGGAGAGCCCATCAGGCCCTTGGTGACACAATGCCGGTACATGCCTGAGTATAAAGTTGAAGGTGAGAATCCCTGCAATCCATTGGTTCATGGCAGCATTCAGCTGAATATCTGGGTTGTTAAGCATGCCCTTAATATACTTTGCATCAACTTCAACAATGAGATTGTGGACACCGATAATCCAGACTTTGACAGCCTTGAGGGCACAGAAGAGACCATGGAGCTCAAGTTTAGCCTGTGAGTAGCAGGATTCTTGGTCATTCCAGGTGATGGAGCCAAATCAGGAAGGGCAACGATGGCCCTCACCATCATCCTGAAACAAGATATAACCAACTGCAATACAGGAGGAATCGACTGCAAGCGTGACTGGCAACCCAGATGCATAGTTAAGTGGGTGAATAGCAGGCAATGAGATGACTGCCTGCTTGAGGGTATCCATGGTGAGCTGTGCAGAAGGGGACCACTCGAAGGGGACAGAGTTGCGTGTTAGATCAACAAGTGGGCAAGCAATAGTAGAGTAGCCCTTGATCCAGTTCCAGACAGTACTAGCAGTATCCAGGAAACCCCGGACATCTGTGCGAGTCAGGCAGGGGTTAGGCCAATTCTGGATCTTGGAAAATTTGGCCTGATCAGGAACACACCCATCATAATTGCATGTCTGGCCGACAACAACAACCTGGAGCTGGCAGACAAATAGCTTCTTGGCTGAGACTGTTGCACCAGCATGCTTGAGACGGTGGAGGACACGATTGACATCAAGGCAGTGGTCCCAGATGAAGCGCCGTATACCAGGATTCCCAGGAATCATTTCATAACCTCCCTCCGGTGTCTCATAACGGGTGCGGGGGCCAAGAACATTGATGTCATCCTGGAAATTGGGAGCAATATCTATTTCTGCCTGGAGGATGAAGGCCACATCATTCTGAAAAATGGCACACGAGTCCATCCAACCCATAGGAAGTGAGGTGAGGCGGAATGTGCCCAGCAGAGTCTGAAATGTGGTGATGTCATGTGACTCCTCAGCCAGAGCTCAGTGATCAAACCCAACAAACAGGTCCATCATTGTGTAAATAGATTGGCCAGCAGACTGCTCAGCAAAGTGCTCAACATAAGGCAGAGTAGCAGCATCCTTGACAGTGACTGCGTTGAGAGGCTGGAGGTCATGGACAATGCGTATTGACCCATCCTTCTTGGTGACACAGAACCATTTTGATTGGTAGGAACTGTTAGATGGCTCGTGGATCATGGAGGCAATTTTGGACTTGATCAGATGAATGACCTCATCACGTATTCCAGGGGGAACAGGTGGCTGGCAGTGCACCCAGGGTGTGTGCTCAATGGTTGGAATAACAGCTGGCAGAAAATAGTCATCACAGAACCACCCCTTCTCTGACTCATCCCAGGCAAGACCAAGCTCATTGTTAAGAAGGACTTGCACAACAAGCCTGCACTCTTCAGGGCATAAAAACTCATTGGTGAAAACACCAAGGGCATCCAATTGAGCTTGTGTGAGCCGCGCTCCAGGCACAAAAGGTGGTGGGTGAGGGGAAAGTGGGGGAAGTGTAGCCAGCGGATCCTCAGGAAATTGCTGCATGATGCGTGCATGCTGCAGCATAGTTGTGGCAACAGGTTTAACCCTATTGGCAACCTTTTTATAGGTGAGAACATGGTGAACTGGGTCGATGTTGAAGATCTGGCAGAGCTGATGCTCAGACAAAGCTGTAGGAGTGAGGGAGGAAACTGGAGAGGAAGACAAGAAAGCAACAAGCACAAGAGAGTCCTGGCCCTTGGAGGGAAAAGGGCAGACAGTGGTGGGGATAACACAACAGAGAGCTGGATCAAGCAGGTCATGAATGGTCACAAGAACCATATCCTCAGTCTTCTGCTTCTCAAGGCGGACAAGGCACTGCCAGGGGTGACCCAAAAGAAGGTGGTAAGGTGCATCAGGAACAATATATGCATGTGCCCAAGTCTTGATGCCTGCAACCTCAATTTCAAGCATTTCAAGGCAACCTCTCATCGGCTGAGCCATTCCATTTGCCGTTTGCATTGTCATGCCCATGTGGTCATTGACTGGGGCCCCCAGCACACGCCAGACATCTTCTCGTATGACAACAATCTCAGATCCTTCATCCAGCAGCCCCTGATCGTGATGAAAACTGTTCAACGTGACCGAAAGTTCCCATAGAGGTGTCGCATGTTCAACCTGGATGGGAGGGGGACTGGGGTCCACCATTGCCAAGGTAGTGGCTTTGTTTGGAATACAGTGAGTCCAGCAATACTCAACTGCCTCCTTGTGCAGCTCGGGACTGATGGCAAGGAGATCTGTGATTGAGATGTTAGGGAGGGAAGAGGTGAGGATGGCTTGGTGAACCCGTCGTGTGGCATCAGGTAATGCAGCCTTTGATTCATAGGAGTAGGCTGGAACAGACTTGACAGGGGGTGGGTGAACAGCAGCTGGGACCTCCACAGACTCTTTACCAGTGGTGGAGCACCCGTCTTTGCTGTGTGCAGCTGCACGTGCCTTGGAACATGTGATCACAAGAGTGTCAGCACCAGCCACAGAAGTCCCCACTGGAACTGAAAGGAGAGCAACTGGGGAGCATTGCATCAAGTAAGAAGGGTCTTCTGGCAAGGTAACAAGTATGCTGGTGGTTGCAATGTGAGGGGGAGAGTCACACTTGAACAGCTCAATGGTGGGTGGTGAGGGAGGCTGGACTGGGTAGCACTCGTCGACAGTCCCCTTCAAATTCCCAGTGATGGGATGATGGGTGATTCGCACACCATCAGGAAAAGCCAGATAACCGTTGATGCATACAATCTTGCCTTGATGAATGAAGTCATTGATGCAGGAACAGTCGCACAAGAGATGTGGGCCACTACACATGTAACACATCAGAGCAGCCATCATCACAAGGTGGGACTGAGGAGCACCTGTGGCACTGGAAAGCTGCCATGTAGATGGGGCCAACCATGCCTGAGCAGCAGCAGGGGCAAGGCAGATGAGCCGCGTGTAGAGGGCAGAGTAGGAGACGTCTGCAATGTCGAGGGAGTGCATTTTTCAGGCAAGTTCCTCAGCCTCATCATACTGTGCCTTCACGAGCACCTGCTGGTCAAATGTCACCTGCTTGGTCCGAACATCCCTTGGAGCATCTGGCGTCCGCCCAGCCACATCTTCATTATCTGAGTCTAGGGGAGTGGCAGCTCTCTGTGCAACATGTGCACGCCTGTCCAAGGTGACCTGCCCATCCCATGGAGCTCGCAACCACGCCGCAATTGGATCATTGAGATCAGCATCAAAGGCATCATCAGAGAGGACAAACCATCCAGCCTTCAGGACTGTCTCATAGTCAGTTGGCTCATCGCATGAGTAGTTGGGTTCTTTGAGCTCCAAGCAGCAATCAACAGCCCAGCACACCACAGCTGGCAGTCCCTGCCAGAAGTAGTGGTCCCGCTCATGTTCAGAGATCTTCTTATTGGCAACAAGCCAAACCATGAGTGGGCGGAACTTGCAGTAATACTGTAGCAACTCGGTTTCCATTGAGATGTCATCATTGATAGGGGATGTGATGATAAGCTCTAAGTCGCGCCTGGTATACTTGATGCCCTTTTCTGCACCCGGATATTGAGCCAGGATACTCTTCTTAAGCAATGTCGTAGTCGTGCGCCTTGTAGCCTGCAAGCGTGACCCAGAAACACTTGGTAGCTTTGTCGACATAGCGTACAACCAACTTGCATTTCTCTGACATAGTAAGAGAGCAAGCATCAGAGAGATCCTCAAAGTATTCAAAGAAATTGAACAACTCTGATATCTCACCATTGAAACTTGGTGCCTTGGTGGATGTAGGGGCTGGCATTGCATTGATGCCCTTCACAGGGGTGGAAGTCATGGTCGGTGAGGTGGAAGGTGGTGTGAGAGCGGGAGGAACCAGATGAGCAGAAGATGGGAGCAATAAGGTGGAGGTGGGGGCTGGGGCAGCTGCAGCAGGTAAGGAAATAGCTGGGAAGGCTGACGCAATTGGACAATGAAGGCTGTCAGGTCGCAGTGGGGGGGATAAGAGAGTCAAGGCAGGTGGGGGGCTCAATACTGGTGTTGTCGGAGAGAAGACAGCTGGTCATAGTGGGAATAGTGATGTAGGGGCGAAATCAGGGAGGGGGGTGTGTGGGCAGGATTGGTTGAGTAGGAGGGACAGTTGTTCAGGGGAGTTAGTGACGGGATTGTCTGATGGATCAAAGGGGTCACTTGGAACCAGGACAGGGGACAAGTTATCAGAGAGGGGGTCTGTAAAAGTACCAGGGAGGGTTGGGTTGGTTTGATCAGGGGTCAATGAGGAGATGATGGCGTCAAGAATGGCAGCCTGCACATGTCAGGTGGATGCTCTCATTGATATGGAAGATGTGATCAGCTGTCATTGTGTAGCTGATTTCGGCAGTACTGCAGCATTTGTGTGAGTAAATCGTTTTGGTGGAATGCTGATAAGAGAAAATGGGGGTGGCTTAATCAAACCTCCCCTCACGGTGGGCTCCAAAGTTGTGAGGGTCAGTTACAGTTTGACTGTTGAGGCAAGTTCAATGGGGAAGTTTGAAAGCCAAAGAGGAAGAGAGGAGATAGGCGAGTCACAGGGGTGAGGATGGTTTATTGGATGCAGAGGGCGAGAATGGGGATCTATTCGATGATTCTCTGACTAGTATGGTGAGTCTCTTATACTACAATTTGAGTGGCTCAGAAGAAAGGAAAGAAAGGAAGTGGAGCAAAGATGTAGTACAAAGAACTGGTATGATGTCATGGGTGGGGAGTAGCAACTGTAAAGTATCGTAGTGATGAAGAAAGAAAGAGGAAATAGTTACAAACTGAAGCGATCTGTGTGCGTTTGGAAAGGCGCGCCACCTTACACATGACTAGTTCATGTGACAACTGGCTACAGAGGAATCTGAGCTGTCTGGTGTCAGGCATACACATGATAGGGGCTAGACCCTTATCTGCCTTGTGTATTTAATTACCACACCTCACAGTGCTTATCTCTGATTACCATGCCACATGGCACTAACACCACACCTCATGGTGCTCTAGACCACCTCATAACAGGCACAGTCTCCCACAAGATGTCATATGTAGTTCTTTCTCTCACCATATGTCATAGATTGCAAATATGCACAAACATGTATGAATGTATATATAGTATGAATATGATGACCCAAGGACCTCAGTTAAGTCCTTGTGGCATTCCCCTCAATCTTAGCTCCTTTAAGCCTACTGTAAGAGTAGTCCAGGCCATACTATATGCTGGTTGATGGTTGCACTTCAGTATGGTGAACCTGTCCAAAAGGAGATAGCACAACCAGGGGCATTTAGTTAACTTGACTTCCCCAGTCTTCCAATTTATCTCAGGGTTGTGCTTCTTCAGCCACATATGTATATCTGAGTATCATGCTTACTTTCCCCAGGTTGGTTACTTCCACTTCTAGAGTCTTCCAGTGTCCTTGATAATCTACAATCATACTGGCAGTATGCATGATGTTCCCCATACTATTTTTGGTCCCATCTACATTGTATACTGGAATTGGCTGCTCTAGATTGGTCATGAATATTTCTCTTTTTTCTGCCCATAAATGATCAATAAAGATTCTGTTTGCACTGCTGTCTAAGAGTGCTTCTTCACTCATCATCTGGTATTTTTGTGTGGATGGGGCCACTTGTACTCCTAGTCATAATTTGGTATTTGTCACAGAGTGGATGACAATCCTATCAGGGATTTCTTTGTCAAATATTTTTTTGTTTTTCTTTGCCAAATTAAGCCCAGATTTCTGTCTGGTGCACTCAGGCTCTTCCTGAGTCATGGCTTTAGTTATGTCATCAAAATAAGTTACTGTTTCCTGATCTGGTAATAGTACATCAAAATATGTGTTTTTAGGTTTTTTCCTTTTAATGTGTCCAAAATAGTCCTCAGCTACATGACCACCCTGAATAGTCATGTGCCTTATGCATTTCCCACCTTGGCTTCTTTTGCCTTGGCATTTAACATGTCTGTGAAGTAAGCTTTCACTTCTTCAAAGCCCATCTTATTTATGGTCTTGGGCATTTCTCTAGTCTTCCCTTTATGGCTAGCTCAGACATTATCACTCTCATGGTCTAAGTTGCTGTTGTTGCTGCCCTCCTTTTGAGCAGTATGAGTCTTGCAAGGTTTGCTTCTTTTTGAGCAATCCTTTTGATGCCCACCTTCAAGGAACTTGCATTTGCTGCTGTTGAACAGGTTTGTTGCACAGTGGGCAAGCCTAGTGGCTACTCACTGAGTGGTGTGCTGCAGTATGCTGCTACTTATGGTAGTTGTAGGAAGTCAAGAGTCTATTAGAACTCAGACAACTGAGTTCAATTCTATATACCATACAGATATCATGTGACAGGGGTATCACTACTGTATTACTAGTAATAGTAAGCTATCTACTGGAAGTGGAGGTTGCATTCCAATATTAATGTACTAGCATCCATTCAACACTCCCTCATGTTTTGCTACAGGTAGGTGCAAGAACATAAGTATGGTGCAAATTTAATCAGCCTGAGGGGCATTATAGAAGACAAGCCCAAGTTGGGTCCTGAACTTCTCATGTTTGACTTGGCCTAAGTTCTTGGTGAACATATCAGCCAGATTTTCAGATCCTTTGACAAAAGAGAGCTCTACAAGCCTATTATGGACAAAATTGCAGATGGCATGCCAGTGAATGTCAATGTGCTTGGAACATTTCTCTGTAACAGGGTTCGATGCCATAAATACAGTGAGCAACAAAACTGTTGCAATGCCTAACCTCAATCTGGTGTGCAAAGCACACCACAGTCACATGTGGGAACTTCGCTTAGCTTTGGTGATACCAAATATAGTAGTCACTCTTGGCTACAAATCATTCCCTTATGTCATGTCATTTAAATCACAGCCACATGAGATATACTCCAATTAATCAAGGGTACTCATTGCAACAGTTTTGTTGCTGACATCAAGGGTATCATAAATTAGTATGAAGTGTATCCTCCTTTGGCCTCAATCACCT
>JBBPKK010001242.1:0-10766 GCA_038089215.1 Tylopilus vinaceipallidus | reverse complement strand
CAGGAGAAAGGCGATGGTGAGTGCCGGGTTTCGGTACCATGTGAACATGGAATTGATGGACTCTTGGAGTTCGGCGCTGCTCGTCTTATCTATGCAACAAGTATCGCTCCAGCACCAAAGGAAGCCCTGTTGCTTGGCCACGCGACAAAAGCGCTGTAACTTGAGGGTGCCGGCGGAGGACGCCGTCATGTCCAGGATGTTGGGGACTGAGATGAGGTCTCCGTACAGGGGTTCGTCTTCGCCCCATACGTGCGACAGCATGACGTACGCGAAGTACTTGCGTATGACAATCTCCGCCTTGTCTGCGAGCTGGTCCGACGTGAGCGACCTGTCGGACACGAGGGTTTGGTACTCGGGCGAGCGCTTGAAGGAGCGAAGGAGATCCGCACTGGAGGAAAAGGTGCCTGTGTTCAAGTTAATGACACGAAGTGGCATCCCGGAAAGCACTTTTTGTGCTATCTCGTCCACGATCTGTCCCGGCGCAACCTTTTCTTCGGGAGCGGGACTTTGGGCGTCTTGGATCTGGCTACAACGTCATTCCCTATTCGAGAGCAGAAACTAAACACTTGCCAATTCGGAGATGCGTCTCTTTTCATCATCTAGGGAGCTTTTCAGCTGCTTCAATCTCGGTGCGATCAAGTTTAGTAACATGACAGGATACAGTAGAGAATAACGGGAGACCCGGGGGTATGAGAACATGCAGTAAAATACCCTACCAGACGCGAGTGAGCCATCCTGTGCGCCACAGTGTCTGGCAGTGTCGAACGTGTCGATGTGCCCGGGAGCAAAAAGTCACCGTGGTGATTCAAAGGTATTGTGATTCCTACATTTACAATACACCGGCAGTTTTCACATCACGCAGGAAGGCTACTGGGCGGCTCAAGCGCTCAGGGCCAGGGCCGCGCCGCCGGCTCCGCCAGACTGTCACGGGACCAATCGGAAGGTCTCGGAGTGGAACGGATCGGGACGGCACTCCACATTACAGCTCAACCTGAGAATCTGTCTGAAATTGGCACTTGTGATACGTCGACCTGGTGGTAATCGATGAGGGGTTAATAGGGCGGAAATGACCACTGATAGTCTGTCGAAGAGTCCCTGAAAAGGCTGAGAGTAACCAATAAGGTCCCATAATGATCATGCCAAGACCCCAACCGCCACAGGGCGCTGAGGGGAGATATGAGTCAGTCGGGGCGGCTGGATTACCAGGACAGCCATTCACCATATTGCGAGTGCAAAGTAGAAGGGCAACTCAATAAATCTATTGAATGTACAGCAACAAGGGCGTTTCCATGACCGTGACCGCTCAAATCAGGTTTAGAATGGCTGTTACCTGCCAACCACGCTTAAGTATGAAGAAAGGTGGCAACTGTGCGAGACCGATTTTGGCAACCGCAGGAAGCATGCCATCTCTGCGGAGTCGGAGCTCATCGCGCAGCTTTTACGCAAGCAGCCAGAAGAGCGTAACGCTAGCGATCGATCCAAGAATCGTGCAGTGCAGATGTGCTCCCACGGGGTCACCCCGTCCTGGGTTCAGGGATGCCTGCAAGCGGATATTACCGTTGCCCCGTCTCACCGATGAGTACTTTAGGCGCAGCCAGGGAAATGGCGAGGAACGATACCCACCGCTGCGACTATGCACAATGCCCGCCATCCCTATACCCCTCCGTGGCTCCAAATTCACACTCGACACGTCCGGCGTAGCCGGCTTCTTTGGCGGTGAAGAAGCTATTTCTGCCATGGCCACCGTTCACCTGTTTCAAGGAAGAAAATGGCTTGGGTGGTACAACTCGCCGGGAAGTTATACCATTGCCAAACGGTTCGGCCAAATAGCCAGTTCACGTTTATGGGACGGGCTCTTCCCTGGTCCAAACGAGGCGCCGGCTGTTTCCTTTGGGCTCGACGGAAGGATGGGGCCAAAATATGTGGCGTTCATCTCTGGGACAGAAATGCAGACAGGCCACCTGGGATACCTCACGATGCAGAAAGCCAAGGAGATGAAGGAAATAGATTTGATACGCATCGATGGAAGGAAAACCGCCTGGAGCTACGTCGCCCTTTTAGAGTTGAAGGACGTCAAGTACAATGGAAACGTCCCACAGCAACCCCTTGACAGTGCGCTCCTCGCATTTATTCCCATCTTGACCAGCGTCGTGGCCTGCATCATGTGTGCTCTGATTGACGACTGGTATTCCTTCGCCATGATTCTCCTCGGGATCGTTTCCAGTGGGATTTCCTGTCTAGTAATTGGCTCGGGAAAACTCTCCCTCAGGAGTGTTGAGCAGCCTGCCTTAGGTGCACCTCCGGGAGATGGGATGTTGTTAGGGGATGACACGGTAATCGTGGTGAAAGGAGCTGAAAGGGATATCAACGCCATAACGAAGGGAAGATTCTCGTTGGAGATAGACGGAGCTCCCGTGTACAATCGCGTCGGCATGTGTTCCCTACTCCTCCTTCTCCAGTTCCTCTTCCAGCTTCTCCTCATCCCACAAGGTTTGCTCTTCGGTCAGATCATGTTCCTCGGGACGTTCGGGGTCTCATGGGTCTATAACTCTTATCTATCTTCGTTGGAGAAGGAAAAGATCCAGGCAGATGTGCTCTTCGAAAAGCTAGGCAAACCACAGATGCGTAAATTTCGTCTGGGGACAAGGACGATGATGACCGTATTTGCCTGTCTGCTCGTCTGCGATGGTACGGAGGCGCCGTACGCGGGCACAAACCCTGAAAAGATCCTCCGGGACTTTATTCCAAATGACACGCCGGTATGGCAACGGTGGAGGAAGAAGGTGATTCAGCAGATAAAGGAAAGCGGGCCGTCCCCATCGTCCGACTCGTTCAAATGCCTAAAGGTCGATGAAGATGATCGTACCCACCTCGGAAAGAGTGACGTTGACCTCTTGGACACTCTACTAAAGGACGCTACGTCTGCGTTCATGGGCCATTATGCGCATCGCCAGTCTTCGCATCCTCCTAAACAACATACCGAAGTCAAGTCATAGCTTAGTATTCGTATGTTGCATAATACCGTAGCCCAATCTAACAACCTTGGCGATATCATCAATCCTCTAATTGACAAATAGTATTATAGAACGTGTCTGACGTCAAAATGTCAGACTCGTTGGAAATTCTACTTCTTGCGTATAATATAACCTGACTTGTCACCCAAGGCGGAGTCGATGGCCAACACTACGTAGAAGACGCACAAGTCTTCGACGAGCATATTTCACTGAAGCTGCCGCGATCGCGAAGAGCTCTTCCTATCCCCTATTTCTAAGCACGCACTAGTAATATTTCGATATCGAGAAGTGCGCAGTTCCGCGCCTCGGCCGCAAAACAAGCAAGTTACGTCAGTAACCCCGCAACCTGCCTCGTGTACCCGATCGTTGAAAAGTGGCGTCGCCAGTCGTTTCCTTCTCCAGAGCTCAAAGTTTATGGTACGTGTTTTCAAGTTGGATAGGAAGCATCGCGATGAGGGAGAGAAGCCAATACCATCCAGTGCCATACCAGTCCAACCCCGGCATTCAAGTAGGAAGGTTAAGAGTATTTGGCCATCGTGCCTGCTTCCTAAAAAAGATTCATCTCATGTATGCGGTGTTAGAATGATGTAGCCAAGCACCAGGCCGTCAGCATAGCACCTCTAGGCACATAGCACCCCTGAGTCAATTTCAGAGTCCACGAAGGAGGTCAGGGGAGCGTTTCTGGCAGGAACTCCCTGAACTCACATTCTACCACATCCCTGATTGTGACTCGAATGTGCCTTCAGAAAGTTGGATGGAATAGAAGAGGTGGTGATTACCATGTTCATCGGAGTTATCGAAACTGGAGCCGGGCGGGAGTGGAGGACAATAGGCATGTGCAACTGCCCTAGCTCCAGCGTCATAGTGTTTGTATTCTGGCCTACCGCAGGATGGGCCTAGTCCGGGATTATCAGGTAAGCCATATCGCGTTGGGGGGGTTCATGCCATGCGTAGTCGCTATCTTCCGCTCCCGTCGGGGCTTGCCGGGGCGTTGTGTGAAAAACTGCTCTTACCCCAACAGCCTGCACGAGCCGAAGAGTCGACGGACATTTCCGTGCTTCCTTCCTGTTCGGACGTACACGCCTTCACCGAGATTCTCATACCAGCCCTGCGTACCACGAAGAAGCCGTAGTATCTGCACTGGGAGCGATTGGACCCAGGTTGGGCGGATGTGCTCTTCCAGTCTTACGCGATTTTAGTGATCCCAAGACATTTTCAATCAAATTGACGGTAGAAGGGTTGTTCGAAGGAACAGACTGGGATGAGCCAACGCACATGCTTCACGTTGCCCTGCGCGCGCACTGCAGGGCCTGCTGGCCCGCGTCGGGGTTCCTCACAGCGGACCACCTGCACCAGGGCACCGCCGGCGGGGTGTGGCGATTCTTCGCGCAGCCGCCCGTCTGCGCGCCAGTAGGGCTTGCAGTTAGCCAATTGCGCACGGATGAGAGGGACCTCGTACATATGTCCCCGCCGTCGGCCAAGATGCCTGAGGAGGTGGTGTCGGACAGGGCCGAGGGCATCAATGCTTGTCACGCAAGATATCTTGGGGGAAACGTGTACACCTGTAGTTTGATTGTGGTTAAAGAAGGTGCCGAAACTGTGGGGATTTGTGACTGCAGAGCCAGGGTAGTGTGTGCTGTGGTAGTGAGGGACAGGGGGCTCAAGAGAGCCAGATGGAGCATGGCAGAGTCAGTGCAGTACATTCATGCATCCCTACTTGCGAAGTAGTCTCAGGCTGGAGGCCTCCTAACCTCCTTGGTGAGGCCGGGCCCAGGCTTTTCGGCGAAAAGGATTGAAGTATCCAGCCCGATCCACGCGACAGGGACGGAAAGGGCGTGAGTCGTACCAACATGTAGTGAACATAGGCAAATGATGAGTGATGGACGTTATGTCACAGCAATGGTAGTTAAAGGTAAATCCTTGTTGTCAGCACGCAAGTAACCGTGCCTTGCTGTGCTCCCATGAAGTCTTCACTGGTCAAGGTGTCGACACAGTTAGCACCATCTCAACCTCAGGTTACCTTTCCGGGTTACTCGCTTTATGAATATCGCTGTGACGGGCCCAGGTGTCTCCATTCCCCTGTTCGTACGCACCCCAGGCAGACGACCCTTTTTGTGGTGTTCGACGGTGAATCAAGACACTTTTTTTCCGCCGCACGGATCCTCTTATACTGTAGCAAGGCGTTGCTGAAAGGCTCCCGATATAGTGTTTGGGTATGTCTGGTGTTGCCAAAGAGAATTTGGCTGAGCTGTATTCATCTTGCCCTGCTTTATAGGACATTGAGCCGCTGGGGTCGAACTCGCTCTCCGAACGAACAGCTCATCAACTTGGTGCACCTGTCACTAATGTGTCTACTCTCCCAAAGCTCACAATTGCTCTCGAAGTCGTAACTATTTAAACTTCGGCTTCCATATTTCCTTTGGGCGTCCTTATCCTTCGGCCCCCAGCCAGTATTCAGGAACTTCATCGTGATTCTATCACTGTTCTATTTGAACGCGAGTTTCCGCTGACCTCCGAGACCTCGTCACTGTCGTTATCCTTTGCTCACTCGACCCTGCTGTGCACTGCAGTCGCCTCGGGACGCTCTGAAACATATCCCCCCTCCGCCTCCGCCCAAATCGAGTTCATCACGACGTGTATAATCCGAGTTCTTCCACCTGCGCTTGTTCGACCAGGGATTACCAATGGTTGTCTACCTACAGAACTTCTCCTCAAGACGTTTGAGGACCCTGAGTTTCATGACTCCTGGCACGACGATCTACTATCGTTCGCGCAAGTATGCCGTGCGTGGGCGTGTGCAATGCATGTCCTCCGCTCCCGCTTGCACTTCTCGGACGACGATGACCTGTCTAAGTCTAGACACCTGCTGGACGTGTCTGCGTTTGCTAAAGCATTGCATGAGAAACCCATCCTTGGTCAAGATTTCCGGCATCTTACCACTGGCAACCTGCGCGAGCCGGAAAGTTGGCGTTGCATCTTCTGGCAGCCTTCGTGTCTGAACTTGGCTCAGTTCACGGCGGCTCTGATCGTAATCCTACGTACTACCCATAAGCTGCAACGTCTGCACGTGGGGAGACTGGACCCGGGCCAAGTAGACGCATTCTTCGCGGTTCTACGAAATCTTGGTGACCTCGAGACGCTTTCAATCAAACAGGAAGCTCAAAGGCCATTTAGAGGAGCATTTTTCAATCATCATCGTCAAAGAGATGGGGTGACCCGCACGCTTAGTGTCGTACAGCTTGCGCGCTGCATGACCCACTGGCCTGCGTTAACATTCCTAAGGGTGCAGCACCTGTACCCAGGTCGCCGTGGGATGTGGCGACTCGTGGTGCGACCGCCTTGCTGTGCGCTGACACAGCTTGAGATCAGTCAGTCGTACGTCGGCGACAAGGACCTCATGCATCTGTGTGCGTCGTCGGTTAAGACGCTCGAACGGGTAGTGTTGGACGGGCTCGAAGGCATCACCAATACCGGCCTGACGTCGTTTTTACTCGCGATCGCACAGAACGTGGTGTACCTGACCGTGCGGGACGTGGCGGTCCCGCCATCGCGGCACCAGTGCCGTCTCGTCATCGGGCATCAGGAGCGGGCATTGGACGTCGTGCTCGACAAAATGCCGAGGCTGAGGGAGCTGAGTATCGGAGGAGACCTGGCGAGTGAGTTCATGCTGGAACGAAGGTCAAAAATGTTCATTGAGCACGGGGCCTATGAAGAAACGCGGGTGCCGGTAGTTCAATTGTGGGTGGGAGGCGTGTCAAGGCTGTGTGGGTTTACTGCAGATGAAAAATGGCCTGGGTGGTGTACATCTGATATGTCTTAGCTTATACAATGGACACATTTTCTTGTCGAGGGGAAGAGGCTTAGTGGCGATAGCAAGACGATTCTCGTGGTTCTACAGTGACGGACACAGCTCATATCCTACCTTTCGTCGCAGAGTTGGACTTTGCAAGCACACCGAAGTTCCGGATCTTCCGACACGTCAGCATTGTCCCCGGCCGCCGGGATGCCAACTGGCTCATCCATCACATTCCTTGACGCTGTCACCCGGGCCCATTTTGACTTCTCCACAATTTGCTCTACATTGCGTTAGGCTACCTACGATTTGCTGTCTCTCGAGGGGATCTTGCACATTTCATGCTTATAGATAGTTCGCTCCGGTGCGTCCATCTCCTCGGAATGCTCTTCGTTGTGTGCCTCTACGCACTGGCAACCAAAGCCAACAAGTTACCGCGGGGTCGATCGCGCAACCTAACCTGGGCCACGTTGGGATCAAGCGGGACTTGGTGTGCACGTCGGAGCAACCGACCACTTCTGTCTACTACTTTTAACCCTTCGTCATCACTCTGGACTCGTGCGCGTTTGCATGTCATCGCCACCTTTCTACTCTCACCGCTTCCCCAGCTCCTCAATCCTTCCCTGTCTTCCCCGCTACTGCCTTCGGACTACAGACCACGTCGCCACATCCATGCGCGACTACCAATGTACCCTCGTCCCCGCCCTTGCGTCGCCCCTGCCATCAACATCACCTCCATGATGAGGAACGGATACCTCGTACACTGACAATGCGAGATGACTCGTCAAGAATAACCGACAGCGGATCCAGAAAGCCCAACGGGAGATCTCCCTCCGGGGGAGGGGAGAGAGAGAGAGATACAAGCGGCAAATACTAAAACGCTGGAAAATCAACACCTCGGTTGGCCCTGTTCAGCTGTGTGCTCTTCGTTTACTGCCCTCATCCGCGTCGTCTCGCGCCTTTGCACCGAGAGGAAGCCACTTAGATGCCTTGCTCACACTCCCGCCAGTGTCGATCACGCAACAACCACAGGATTTAGACAATTTTCACATCGCGAGCGCGACTCGTTATATTCAGGGACTGGATGGAGGTGATTCCCGGGCCAGGAGTTTCCCCCCACTGCTTATGGGCCCGTTTCTGTGATCACTAAGAGGTTCTGATTTCTATCCATTACGTTTGTAGGTAAAGTTACAGGGCTTTGATATTGCTGGCCCGGGGTTCGGATAAGTGGCTGCGTGATTAGTATTGCCAAAGTTTCTGATCAACCTATGCTGTGACAGCTCGTGGAGGCGACAGTCATGATGATGTGTCGTGACGCAAATAAGGTTACATAATCTAGATATGGAATGTTTCTGCAAGTTTTATGACGAGGCTGTCGAGTAGTTGATTTGTTTCAGTGACTGGCTCCGGCACGTGCGCAGTGCTTTGCTGCTGCTGCTTCTGGGCGCGCATTGTCCACGAGATCCCAAGGCTCGTCAAAATCCGCGGCCGCAGTGCATCCCCAACAGTGGTCTGTCCCAATGCATCCTCGATTACCCTGATCGATTCATCCAGATCGTCCACCTCGCCTGACTTGTGAAAGCGGGCACGGTATATAAATCCTAGGCACAAGAGCATCTCCAGCCGATCAGAGTCGCCTTCGGGTGCCCGACGCACTACCCTCTCCAGAAACAAAATTGTCTTGTTGAGGCTGGGTAAGTCATCCGAACGTTGGATCCGAGTGAAGAAGAGGTGGACAAGTAGAACGTATCGAGACACATTGTCATCGGGCGTGGTTGAGATAATGGAAACACCCAAGTCTTCCTCGAGCAAGCCAGCTAACTCATTCAAGTTGGCAAACCCGCTAAACATTCGGATGTACAGGGAGAAGGAATTCTGCAGTGCTGAAACCATCATGGGATAGTCGAAATGGCTGGATTGTGTGAGTTCGACTGCCTCTTGAATGTTCAATATGGCATTTTCAAGATCAAGGGAACGACGAGAAACATTGAAGCGTGTAAAGTACGAAGAGCTGAGCGCTGAAAGCATCTGTGGGTATGCGAAATGACTACTTGGGGTGAGTTGTTTGGCCTCTTCCATCGAGGAAATTGCACTGTCAAGGTTACGACGGTCGCCAAATAGACGGTACTCGGTGAATCGTGAGGTACCAAGGATAAAAAGTACCGCAGGATGCTCAGGGTGATGAAGTTGAGTGAGCCGTGCAATCATCTCAAGTGAGTCACCTGGCCATTGGAAGGTACTACTTTCATTATCATGTAGTTCAAAGCGAGCAATCAGTGCACTGCTCAGGCTGGCAAGCCTGACAGGATAGTCAAAGCTGGACTCTGGGGTGCAGTGTATGGCATCCTCGATGCAGGAAATGGATCTTTCAAGGTCTTTATGATCACGGGTCCGTTCGAATCGTCTAAGGAGCAGGGCACCAAGATTGCTCAATAGGACAGGTTCACGAGGATGTCCACAAGGAGCGAATTGGATTGATTCTTCACATATCATGATTGACTCGCTAAGGTTACTGAGATCACTGCTGATTTCATAGCGGACGCGCAGCACAAGACCCAGATTGGTCAGCCGTTGAAGCATGTCAAAGTAGCTGCCTGGAACACTCTGTACTGAATGACGAATAGTTGGAATCAACTTGTTGATGTCAGTCAAGCTACCAGAGCTTACAGCTCTGTACAGTTCAAATGTTTGAAGTGCAAGACCAGCAGCTTGATGTTCATAGCTATCCACAGAGCAAATAGCTTGAACTTCAGATGCAAGCCCCATGATTTCATCTAGAACAGACTTTCCAAATTTATGCATCCCATAGTGATATATCAGAACTTGGGCTAAGTGCAATATTGTTGTGGGCCGATCTGGATGGCCAACATATCGGAGCTTGAGTGCTTCTCGAAAAAGTGAGATAGAATTTGAGGAGGCCAAGACATTGCCAAACTGGGAGTTGACAAAATAGGCCATAGCTAAGTTACACAGTACACTTGCATAACTTGGATGATCAGGAGAACAGGTTCTTAGAGCCTGCTCAAAATGCTCAATTGAGATTGCAATGTTATCCTTTATTGGATCCACATGAAAGTGTAGGAGAGCTCTGTGCCCTTGATCAGCCAGCCTAGTGAGCTCTGAAGAGTCTTCCCAGTTGGACTAATTAACAAATGGTGATTAGTATTACAGCAAAGGGAAAGGTTTGCACACCATTGATGGACTCACATCATTGCTATGGTCTGAACTAACATCTGATTGATGAGAAGTCACAACTTGTTTCTCTGTGGTGATAAGGAGTGAAGAACAAGGTGATGAAACTTTTTCCTGTGCTACAGAAAACATGATTACTACACCAATGTTTAGCACCTGCTGCAGCCACTATTGCATGGAATATGTATAATGCTTACAGTGTGTATTGCCAAGCAGTTCTCCTACAGACAATTCTGCAGTGCGAAGGAGTTCTCCATTTCCTAGCATTGGGGAAAATTCAAAAGATGCATACAAAGACAATTGAACCTTGACAGAGGGCTGGGATGGCCTGGATGTCATAAGTAGCAAGGAACTGAACACAATGGGAAACATCATACAGCTGAAGCCTATCTTCCCATTCAACAATATTATCATGGAAGTCTACTGGTTTATTCTTGGTCCTCCTTTTAATCCCATCAAATTGAACAAGGACATAGAATCCAACAGGGAGTCGGTTGAAACCAGAAATAACATCTTCAGCACGGATACCTATGAAATGATGTTATATGATGACAGAGAACATTAACAAGGGTTCTCACGTGTGATAACAACTTCAAAGTTAACAGTGGAAGGTCTCATAACCCAGCATTCCTCAGATTCGGATACAACCACCTGTTGAAAATCTGCTCAACACTGGCATGATCATAAGCATTCTTTGATGCTGATTACAAACATTCTTGCTTGAAATTACATTCTGGTGAGTACTTTAAACAGTAGAAGAGACAGCA
>JBBPKK010001241.1:0-10768 GCA_038089215.1 Tylopilus vinaceipallidus | reverse complement strand
AGTGCGAGGATAAGAAAGAACGTTCGTGTCGACGACCGGTCGCCGGACGCCATGTTTCGCGGTGAGCGGCGTGGGCTTCTTTACCTTGGTCTGGGGCGCCATCAACGCGGGGACCGCCCTGCCGCCAACCGAATTGGCCGCTTAACATTGCCGCACTTCCAGCGACCACCGCCTCAGTGGCATCAAATTGACAGTGTCACTTGACAGCTCGCTGCGGCTCCGAACATGTCCATCACGTGATCGCGTACCTTCATCGAAATCAAAGCCGAGCTGAGAATCGCACGACGACTACAGTACTTCATCGGAGGAAATCATTGGCGTACTCTGGCAAAGAAAGGACAGCCCGACGTGATCTGGACAGCATCGGATTCACACACTACTTATACCCCTAAGCCCAGGGTCCCCGATGGCAATAGCTTTGCCCTAAACAAGGTTGGCGGGTCGGACGGGAATCGCGTTCAAAACGATCATATCATCCATACCACTGGCATATGGGCAGGTGATACGGCGAGCGGACACTATGGCTTGCAAGGCAGCATACTCCGAGGCTGGCATCATATGGGTCTGGCATTTTGGAGATCGATAGTCCGAACAGCAGGAACAGCGGCTCAGAATGAAATGGAAGTAAGATGTGACCTGTGACTAGGTATGTACCTCGCCTTTCGGACACACACCAATTTTGCGGTGTGTAGGGGTGAACGGGAAAAAATAAGGTCGGAGAACAACTGGCGCGGAGTCCACGTGGTTATCTGAATAGGACGCAGCTTCAACCCGTGTCTCCACCAAAGGCTCTTTCGCAGTATCATATATCAAGAAATAGCCCAACGTCCTAGACATTCAACATAGCCCACCATCGATATTTGTACACGCCAAACGTCATGCTTGCATACCATATTACCCCACATACGACTCCAACATTCTCAGAGGACCATGATATGAACGTGTCTTGCCCGATCCACTGCCGCACCGATCCGAAAGCATGGTCTCCCGTGATGGGGCCCCACCCTCATCTCACACTGACACGTGTGTAACGCATTTTGGCCAGCGAGCGATAGATGGAGCAGCACAGATTATCTAAATGGCCTTGCAGCCTCGTGTTCGGGGCATTTTGTGTCACAAGGGGACCTGCATCTTGAGGGGAGGCCCGCAGCCCAGCCTGTCCTCGCGCACCCTACTTGTACCGTCACCCAGAGACGACGTCGAGACGCCCCATTCACCTCCACCAGTTGACCAGCCTTGCAAGATCAGAACACCCCCCCAAGGCCTCGAGTATCATCCAAACCAGATGCATTACAGGGAGGGCAAGAGCAACAGTGGTGAGCCGTGATCTGTCATACGCATGCCGCCACCGTTCACGCATGGCGCTGATCTCCTCGTCTTCCTCATCGATGGTCCTGATGGACGCACCAAAGACTCGTCGTACGACATCGTCCCCGTGCCCGTGGCACCCCGCCGGCCTCCACGTGCCCCGACGACCGTACAGATTCTGCCTGATGACTTTGATGCCGTCACGCACGACTATGAAACCGCCATTGCGACAGAAATGTTTCCCTACGACGGCCTGACGGAGGTGAAGGATATCAGGAGCCAGGGTGGCCAGGATGGCGATGGCGAGGCGCGCTACAGTAGGGTCTATGGGGAGTGGGCAGAGAAGCACGAAGTTCATCGTCAGCAAGCTGCGCTGCCTTCCGATTTCGGAAAGTACATGGAAGAGGTCACGAGGCGTCTCCAGGAAGTCGGGGTCGACGAACAAGGTAACTTGCTGGATGCGACGATTCGGGCCCGGGGCGGAATGGCTATGAGGCAGCCTCAGCCTCCGAAGGAAGGAGAACCAAAGGGCAAGGTAAGCATGTGGCGAGAGGAAGTTGCGCGGAAAGACGTGGGGCCGAGTGAGTTTGGGGAATCGATCGCGGAGACAAACGACACTGTGCGGCGAAGTCACGATAGGACCTACACCATCGATCAAAGAACGATTAAACCCAGGGGTGCAGATGTGAGTCGACCATCATGGTGGTATGCAGATCTCACGCATCTCTACAGGCAACGGTTCGGAGTCAGTCCAACGTCTCGCAATCGTACAGATCGGAGAAAGTGCACAGCTCCGTCGAACTCGGCACGCCCTGCCCGATCAAACCGCAGAAGACCGGTAGTACCCTCGTCAAACGCGAAAGGCGTGCGCGAGACCCGAGTCCAACCCGATCGGAGAGGATATATACCCTAGCCGAGATCAACGCCCTCACGGGGCAGACTATGAGGCACTCGCCTCCTCGCAGGAACGGCTTCACGAGGCACGAACTCCCATACAACAGAAGTGCGAGCAGTAGCTCACCTCCACAGAACGTCAAGGCCAAACATGTGTCGACCACCTCGCCGGAAGCAACGGTCAGAGATCGATCGTTGTCGACCTCATCCGTCGAGGGGGTCCTTGCGTCTTGCCAGCCGTCCCTGTTGCATATTGCCCCGGTGCTGTCCAACCTTGGGATCCGTCGGCAAGAACATCTCCGAGCGCTCGCCAGGTTGAGAGAGGAAACGCGAGACAGAGAGATGAAGGAAGAGATGTTGAAGCAGGGTGTGACATTGCTGGAGTGGGCGATCCTGGTGGACAAACTCCAGGAGTTCTGAGCACGGGAGGCACCTAATTCAAGAGTCATCATTCCGCACACTGTCCGGTTACTCCGGTAGACATTTGGCCCGACCTAGGTCGGATGCTGCGCGCTAAAGCGAATACCAGTAGTTCAAAGCAGATGATGGTGGATCAAATCGCTTGGTTCGTTTCGGAAAGGTGTTCGATGTGTTGGAACAATCATACGGGTAGTAGACAAACAGAATGACATGAGGCTGAGAACTTGAAAGTATCCCACGACCGTTCCGTCCCACTCTTGGATTTATCTGCACTCAAGATGCATTCTTCCTTGAATATCTATGCGGGGCTACGGCCAAGCAGTCACCCGTACCTTTGTCAAAGAGGTCGCGAACGTGCGGCAAGGCTTCAGGTACTGCGCGTAGTTTGACCGTTCCCGGAGTTTCTCAGGCAGCCTCACCCGACGTCCCTCAGGCTCTTATTATCCGCTCGGATCTGTTCAGACGCACCTCATATTGACATCCATCAATGTTTCCGGCATTTATTTCGTTGTGGAATACTGCTCTTCTAAGGCAACTCATTGTTACGGCTATCAATCGATGCCGGGAACAGCGCAGTTATCTGACGGTGCACTCTTGTATCGAGCACTGGGATAGTTGCGTTCACACGCATGCCAGACGTTCCGAGTTGACGTTCTTCGTCATCGCAGCTCGAAAAGGCAGCCGAGCCCCGCAAATCGGCGTCCGCGCGTGCGAGCATGGACACGTGGCTCGCACACGCCGTCGATCTTCTCTCGGCACTCAGCGGCAGCAGCACTGACGCGGGCGTTGGGACGAGGACGACAGCGCGGGCCGTGGGCACCCCCGACGTCCATGACGCTGCGTGAGCGGAAGAAGCCGGCGTTGAATACTCAGGCAGCCAGTACACTTCCGGATGCGGTGCACACGAACAAGCACGGCGGTCGGAGCGTGTCCGCGCAGGGAAAGCGGGGGTGCGTGTCGCCCGCTCGCTCGGTGGATGTGTCGACGCTTGAAAACTGTACGTGACCAACAAATGATCGGTATATGTACATGTGTACCGAATAATTTTGGTGGGCGGCTTTGTGTTTCGAGTCGGAAAATGGATGGAGTTGCAACTGCGGTCTCGCTGACAGGTGGTGTGCACGCTGAGACGTGTAGATGTCAGTCACCAAGAAGCAAGGGATATCGAATATGTACTATTGAGTTCGCTCAGGCTGCACCCCTTGTACCGAACGTCCACCATTCTCACCTCTTCTCCCTCCCGTCCTTGTCCTTGTCCGTGTCCTCCTCGCCCCTGTCCCCGCGCCGATGATCCATCACCTCCACCTTCGGCACCCGCACATACCCATATTCGATCGGGATCACATTCCACGTCACCCACTCCTCTCCACCCGGCAACACCACCGGCAACCGTCCGTTCCGTAACCCCGCGACTACGAACCCGTCCGATGGTTGCGGGTCGAGCGACACGCTTACCACCGCCGACCGCGTCGCATGGCGATTGCGGACCGTCAGATGCATCGGGACCGGTACGTGCAGCGCTGCCACCATCAGAACGTCGAGCAGCGCGACAAGTGAGTCCCATGGAGGTCGCAGGGACGGGAGCGGGACGCGTGTCATGGACGTGGGACCGTATCGACCGGACGACAGGAGCCTGTATGCATGGTCTATCAGCATGCGAAGCATGGGGGTCTCAAGGGTGCGGCCCGCGCCTTTTCCATCTCATCATGTACTCCGCCGGTCCGAGTACGACAATCTCGCTGGCCGAATCGTCTTCCGTCGCAGCCAGCTCGACGCGGCATACATCCGAGAACTGACCGCCAGCAAGATATTCTGCGTTATATCTTCGTCATCACAAACACAAATACGCTAGCTCGTGTCAGTGGACATTACTCACCACCGGGAATATCCTCCCCACACCCTCCCCCAACGTTGTATCGGCGACTCTCGCGTCCCGGCTCTCCTGTACCGTCAGAACGGTCAGCTATGCCCCTTTCAAAAAATACCGACCGCGGATATACGTACTAATGAATATCAGACTATTGAATGGTCAGCCAGAGTGTAATGAGAGTGGGTACGATGCATACCTCAGTCGGACGTGTAGAACGACCGAGGAAAGCGTGCCTTGCGGTAGCGGAACGATTAGTGGGCGACGTGGGAAATGTTATCCTAACATGGTAATATAGACGCGTACTGTATGTACTGTAGACATCAGCTAATATCAACACGTACACCACCTCCTCCCGCACACTCAACCACAGTGGTCACCACCACCTTCCACTCACACAAGCCTCCCACTGCCCGTCCTCCAACACTGCTAAATCTGCCAACGCAGGTAATGCCGTAAGCGATCACCGATACACCACCTCTTGCCGTATCACGAACGCGCTCGATGCCGGAATAAACGTCTGCGATATTTCGCCCACATCCGGCGGCTGCACCGACACGTCGATCGTCCGATCACCCGGCGCCCCGCTGTTCGTCAATACCGGTGTCTTGACGATTGATACGCCTGGCTAAATTGCCCCAAACGACACTTCCTTGATTAGTCCTGACGACATCTGCTCGTCGAACGTGATGGATTGCACTGTCAGCGTAAAGGTGTGCGGTCAGCGAAAGAGGACACGTAGTGTACACGCAAGCGCATCATGTGCGCGATGGGAGGCTGAGATAGTGCTATTCGGCCGACATCCCCTGCATGGTCTCACCTTGAAGTTGACGGTATCTGCGAGAACCTTGGCTTCTGCCCAACGCTTGGTTCGAGGAGGTAGTATGGCAGTAGAACCAAACATGATCATCAGTGTCGTATATGCGTCCTGGTAATGCCTAGAGGACGTCAGAGAGAGATCATGTGCGCGATGAGAGGCTGAGGTACTTGAGCGCCACCTCGTCCTCGCCTCTGAATTCCGCAAAACACGCCATCTTGTGCTCGTACCGAACTGTCCAACCTTCTGATCTGAGTGGGCGCGGGCTTATAGGAATCAGAGGCCGTGGGTTGTAGGTAGATGCTTGCTAGTGACAGTTGCGCTTTCGACGGACCCGCTTCGAGTGAGAGTGTAGTAGTCTACGGCAGGGTTATACGACGCATCTTGTAAGCGGACCGCGTCAGCCAAGGAAATAGAAGCGGGGAACGATAGCACGCACCTCCGAACGAACTCGTCCAGCTCTGCAGGACTGACGGGACTGAGCACAAAGAGCGCCCCCCTTGAATCCAGTCCACTCTGCCTTCGGATAAACGCCAACCGTCCACCCAAGGACGGATCACCTGAGGGACACGCTGAGGACGGCGAAGCAGCGCGGATCTTGGGCACGTACCGAGCACGCGTCTGCTGGCGAACAGCACGGCGGTCAGCTTGATGTCGCTCGCTCGTGGACTTTTTCCGCTGTACAGTCTCCGCGCTCGCGGTCGTGCTCTGCGTCGGGTACATCGAGCGGGGAACGCGGTGTGCCACCCGGGGCCTCGAACCTGCGGAGAAAGAGGACGAAAACGCTGGGGAGGAATGCGGTGTGGTTGCGCACCCATATCCACGCTATCGGGCCGTCGGGGTAGAGCGGGGAGAGCGGGGAATTGGCGGAGGCGTAAGACGGGTCATTGCGGGCGGACGGCTTTGTCGACGGGGACGATGCAGGAGGAGCGGCCCATACGGCGGGGCGGGGCTCTTCCACCTGGGACGAATGGATACGGGTTCATCGTCATCTCACCGTGGGAACCCTGCATGGCATGCGTACAGTGCTGCGTCATTTGTTCAAGCTCAAGCTTAGCCCGCGCGACATCATTCTCGCGCCGGATACCACTTGTTTGCCAGGGGACCTGTCGTTTCAAGGAGCATGGAAGGCCCTCTCAGGTTTAACCGGCGGGCGCCATTGTTTTCAATCCATAACTTGTTAGCCTTACAGGGCCCTTGGAAAGCCTTATGTAACGGCCGGACTGCCGCGCACAGCCGCTAAGCCAAAAGGCAGATGATACTGAGTGCTTAGCACTCAGTACCACAGGCAGTATGTATATTAGATACTGGGATCTAAGTAACCCAGAGTGGTTACACCTTATAGGAGATCCCGCAGGCACCCGATATGGTTCTTTGATACCACAGCCTGAGATATGCCTGAAGGCTAATTGGGGGTGGTTGGGGTGCGATGATGCCCGTGTCGCTGATTGGGGAATACCACCACAACTACACAAACGATGCTCGAAAAAATATACAGGTCTCCAGCATTCTGGCCCTAGGATATGGTGTATCAAGATCCTTTTTTTTCTACTCGGAAAGTTATGTAGGTACGGTGACCCGAATTTTCATTCTCACTTGCTCAACGGTGAGTGATGACTGTAGTCCCTATAACACACTTTGTCATAGCAGAGTCTCTCCCCGATACCTGACAGGTGAGTTGTAACGTTTTTTAATCTCAGCGGAACCGGCCTACCCGTTAATCACCGCACTCGGATTCCTACGGAACATTGATGTTCCACACCAACTTAGGATTGCGGCAACTTATATAAGTTGTCAGTCCTCACACCCTGCCCTGGCCCTCACTGATGTCCCCCGACGAAGACGAGAAGATGCAACCATCGTTTTCCCCAGGAAAAACCGACGCAAAGCACCTGGTGATTGAAAACCGAAAGGAGTTCTCAAAGAATGCTCAGTGTGCAACAGTAGGCGAGATTTCAGAGTACGCGGTCACCATCGAGGGCGAAGAACGCACAACGTGGTTCGTCTGGGCTCTCGTCTCTTGTTGCGCCATTTCTGGTTTACTCTTTGGTTTGTTCAACGTGCCTACATAGACACTTCGTTGACCGTTTCCGGTGTTCTCAAGTTATGATACGGGCGTGATCTCTGGCGCACTTGTGACGATCGGAAGCGATTTGGGCCCGCCCGTCTTCTCAAACGAACAAAAGGTGTGGGACCTCGGGGGCAATTCATGTCATTTAATTAATTTAATGCATTGCCACGCACTACCCCATAGGAATTCATCACCTCTGCAACGACACTGGGTGCGCTACTGGGTGGCCTCGCTTCAGGTGCCATGTCAGATTGGACTGGTCGCCGACTCGTCCTCGCCATTGCAGATGCCGCATTCATAGGCGGTGCCACTGGACAAGCCGTCTGTCACACCGTGTGGAGCATGGTGCACTTCTTTCCCTCTCACTCACACTACGTCTCATCTTCCTCCTAGATTGGCTGCCGTTTCCTAGTTGGCATTGGCGTAGGCCTTGCATCGTGTATAGCACCACTCTACATCCAGGAACTTGCCCCCACGCGACTTCGGGGCCGAATGGTCGTCCTCAATAATGCCATGGTCACTTTCGGCCAAGTGGTTGCATACGGCATCGACGCCGGGTTTGCAAACGTGAGCAATGGATGGCGATGGATGATTGGAATAAGCGTGGTACCGGCCATGCTTCAACTGGCCGCAATGTCATTTTTGCCTGAATCTCGTGAGTGGTCGGTATCTCGTGACACATAATTCACCTATGGATCTGGGCAGCGCGAATTCTGGTGTGGAGAGGGGACATGGATGGTGCTTATCAGGTACTTGCTCGCGTGTATGCAACAGCCCCCCCGGAGAAGGTCCAGCGCAAGGTAACGAGCCAGAGATTCGCATCGCACTTCACCTGTGTTGACCATTTGATGCGCATCACAACCTAGCTCAACGTTCTTCAGGCGTCTGTTCGACAAAGCGTCGAGATTGCCAACTCGACCACCTTTTGGCTGCGGCTTAGTTCGATGTTCTTGGTTCCGGCTAATCGTCGTCCTATGCGTGTGTTTTTACAGTTTCTACGTTCACCGAGTTCCAGACTAACCTGCGTTGAAAAAGTTGTTGCGTGTGGCATGCTGGCATTTCAGCAATTGTGTGGATTCAACACGCTCATGTATTATTCGGCGTCGCTCTTCCAGGAGATCGGGTTCAATCAGCCGACGGCCGTCGGACTCATCATATCTGAAACCAACTTTTTGTTTACGCTGGTCGCGCTCAAGTTGGTCCTTGGCCTCGACCATCACATGTGCTTATTATGATTACGTAGGTATATCGATATCGTGGGTCGAAGACGAATCATGTTGTGCTCGGCCCCTGGGATGATTGTCGGGCTGACCTTGGCCTCGATCGCATTCCACTGTACGTGTTCACGATCGTGTTGAGCTTGTACTCGGACCCATGCTGACGTACTACTATTCCTTTTCGGCACGACAGTCATGACCATACACACGGGCAACGTGCTCGTTACGGGTGCACACTATGCAACAACCTGGTCTTCACTCGTGTTGGCGTCCATGATCATTTTCGTTGCATCATACGCGACCGGACTGGGGAGCGTGCCCTGGCAACAGGGTGAACTTTTTGCGCTCGAAGGTGGGTGCACACTTTTTATGTGTCTATGCAGTGTCTGATTTGCCATGAATTTGTTTTTTGCTGCCGCACTCCAGTCCGCGGTATCGGCACCTCCCTCGGAACGGCCAGCTGCTGGGCAGCCAATCTAATCATCAACTCGACCTATCTCTCGCTCATGGCCGAAATCACCCCCTCCGGGGCATTTGGCTTTTATGCCGGCCTCTGTCTCCTTGGGTACATCTTTTGTGTGTGCTGTTTCCCAGAGACGGTCGGATTGAGTTTGGAGGAGGTGCGGTGGATATTCGAAGAGGGGTTTGGGATCCAGCGGAGCAAGGTGTTGAGGGAGCAGAAGCAGAAAATGAAAGAGGGGGCAATGAGAGGGGAAGAAAAGGCAGATGTCGGCCAGGGGAACGAAGAAAAGGTGAGATTCGCGACGGTGTAGGATTAGCGAGCCGCTGTTCGTGGTGGTGCCACCCGCTGAACGAGGTCCGTGGCAATGTTCAAGACTAACATCTGGACAACATCACCTACATTTCTCGGGTATCATATGCGGATTCGGACCAGGCATTTCTGTCTACTGGGTTTTTTACCACTGTGCCTGCAGATCAGCCTAGAACAGTTCCGAGTTTTGCCAACTTTTACACTGTACGTTGTGTATGCAAACTTTTTGTCACGTCGGGTCACGCAGTCGGTATGCGGAGCTTCGGGTTCCAGTCTCAGACCGTTGACAGCACACAACGTTAGGCTTCCTTTGCCGGAAGGAGATTGGAACTTGTCGCGGACGTGCTCAGCGTGGCGATCTCCCTCGACTTGCATGTCAAGAACTGATTCTGCAACTTCATCTGTTGAATTGTCTCATACGGACTCTTTGTGGGCTGACCCATAACTTTCGGATCCAAGTTTCACGAATTGTAAGCAGGATCTCGATATGCGTCCAAGTGATCATGGGTCTCAACCGGATGACCGCTAGATCTGATAGATTGCAATACAACATTCCTATGAGCTGTTGGTAAATTTTTGTATACTATCTGAATCCATTCATACCTATCTCGCATAATTTTTCTGAGTCTACGAGACGCGAGGGATATGGTGCTCTGGAACATTTGCATTGCAGGTGCAGTTTCAACATTACCGGTACAATAGTAAGCACATTGGCATCACATCATGTGCAGTAGCCTCAGGATATATCTAACCGTGCCTCGTCTAGACACGACAGTTCAACTTGTACCTGTATTTCGCAGTCACCACATAGATCGTGGCCCAATTTACTCCCTCCTGATCCGCCAGTCTAGTGTCCTCTTTTTTTTTTTTTTCCAGTGGAATTCAGTCCATACCTCTGAGCCCCCGAGTATAGGCATCAAAGGATGTCGTGTAAGCGGTAGACTCAGACACCCTGTTTATCCACTTACACCCACCGTCAGCGCTGAGCATTGCCCAGACAAGCTAAAACAGCTGAACTTGTAGCTCTAACAGTTTGGACCAGGGCCTTAGTGACCTGATGCGGCGGTTTCAGCGCTCTGCAGGCAACGTGTCTCCTGGCATCTAATTCCATACTGTACTGCAAGGAGCGAACATCTCGGACTGTGTATCACCTTATGCGAGTGGTCACGTGCTCTGTGTCGGCTTGAACTTGTTTACTTCGGCGATCATTTTGCTTACGATAGGGGCTCGTCACCGTTGACTCTGGTCACACAATGCAGACATTTAGAAACTTAGCTCGAGAAATTTACATGGCGGTGCTAGGGCCCTCGGGCGGAGTAAAGTGCGCACGTAATCACGTGATTGCGTGACCGCTGACTCAGCCGACCTCCTGCTGAGGTAGCAGTAGCAGTAGCAGTAGCAG
>JBBPKK010001240.1:0-10774 GCA_038089215.1 Tylopilus vinaceipallidus | reverse complement strand
ACCAAAAAGGTCAACCTGATCCCAGATCCAGGGTTGTTTAATGGAGATTACTCATGCTTTGATGAGTGGTGGGTAAAGATGCAGGTATACCTGCAGATGAACCAGAAGACCTTCTCCTCAAAAAAGGAAGTTATCCTTGCCGTTCTGTCTCAAATTGGCTCAGGAAAAGAAGGAGATAAAAATGGGGCTGGCAAATGGGCCAGGTTCCACATCGAGACAAAGTTGACGGACAACCAATGGTGGTCTGTCAAAGACCTAGACCAGGAATTGTCCCACCGCTTTAGATCCGCAACAAGGCAGGGACGAGCATTGAGGAAGCTTCAAACCCTCAAACAAGGCACAAGGCAAACAGAGGCCTATTTCACTCAGTGGGAAACTCTGTACTGGTATGCTGGAATTGATGAGGTGATGGGCATCCACCTCCTAGTAAAAAATGCCTGAGAGGAGATTGTACAACACATCTCCTTCAATCTCCATGGGGACAATGCCCCCACCAATCTTGCTGACTGGATTGGACAAGTATGAAATGTTGGAAATGCGTTCAAACAATTCAAGCTCACCTGAAGCTCTAGCAAATGATGGGGCAACAATGTGGCTGCCGGACCGTCCAACTGGCGTGACCCAAATGCGATAGACATCGATGCTGCCCAAAAGGGTAAGTATTTCAACTGCAATGGCGACCACCTTGTTTGCGATTGTAAAAAGCCTTAACAACCCTGCAGTGAATGCAAGTTCCTTGGGGGAGGGCATCAAGCAAATTGCTCGAAACAAGGCAAATCTTGCAAGGCTCAAGCTGCTCAAAAGGAGAGTGGTGATGACAGTAACTCAGACCAGGAAAGCAATAATGTCCAAGCTAGCTGCAAGGGGAAGGCTAGAGAAATGCCCAAATCCATAAATGAAATGGGCTTTGAAGAGGCGAAAGCCTACTTCACAAATGTACTAAATGCCAAGGTGAAAGAGGCCAAGGCAGGAAAAGAATAAGGCACATGACTAATCAGGGTGGTCATGTTGCTGAGGACTACTTCAGACATATTACAATAAAAAGAAAAAATACTTATTTTGATGTACTACTACCTGATTCAGACTTGGTAACTTACTTTGATGATATCACCAAAGCCACAACTCAGGATGAGCCTGAGCACGCCAGATGGGAATCTGGGCTTAATTTGGCTAACAAAAACAAAAAAATATTTAGTAAAGAAATTCCTGAAAGGATCATCATCTGCTCTGTGGCAAATACTGAGATAAAGCTAGGAGTAACAGTGGCGCTGGCCACTCAAAAGAAATGAATGATGGAGGAAGAAGCTTTACTAGATAGCAGAGCCAATGGGGTTTTCATTGATCAGGCATGGGCAGAACAAAACAAGGTACCCATGAATAAGTTGGAAAGGCTGATTCCAGTGTTCAATATAGACAAAACTAAGAATAGCGCTGGAAACATTACTCATATGGCCTCCCTGATCATAGATTACCAGAGCAATCGAGAAGTCTTGGAAGCTGAGATAATGGACCTAGGGAAAGTAAGCATAATACTCAGATACACTTGGCTGAGAAAGTACAATTCCAAGATAAATTGGAAAATGGGGAAAGTAAAGCTAACGAAATGCCCTCAACCATGCTACCTACTGTCTAACCGATCAGCTATTCTTTGAGTACTCAATGAGGAAGAGCTTTTTAGCACTCCATATGTGTACCATCACATAAAAAAAATGGACATTACACCAATGAAAAAGATGGAGAAAATGGCGGAGGAGCTTGTTCCAGAACAGTACCACAAATTCATTGAACTGTTCAAAAAGAAGGCTTCCAAGTGAATGCCAACCTGATGAACATGGAATCATGCCATAGACCTAAAAGAAGGGTTCATACCCAAAAAGGCAAAAGTATACCCAATGTCCATCAATGAAAAGAGGAAGTAAAGGTGTTCATAAAGGAACAACTCCGAAAAGGGTATATCAGACCCTCAAAATCACCCCAGACATCACCTGTCTTCTTCATTCCCAAAAAGGAAGGAACCAAGAGAATGGTGCAGGATTACTGATATTTAAATAGCTGAACTATACCAAATGAGTATCCATTACCATTAATATTGCAGCTGATCAATCAGCTGAAAGAAGCTAAGAAGTTCACAAAAATGGATCTAAGATGGGGGTACAATAATGTCTGAATTAAAGAAGAAGACAAATGGAAGGCCACTTTCACCACCAAAGAAGGAAGCTTCAAGCTGACCATAATGTTCTTCGGATTGAACAATTCCCCCACAACATTCCAAGCAATGATGAATGACATTTTCTCTGACATGGAATCATTTGTCATAATCTATATGGATGACATCCTGATATCTACAAAGACGAGTAACCAAAAGGAGCATGATGAAGCTGTGCTGAAAGTACTCCAACAGTTGAAGAACAATGATTTATTTATAAAACCTGAAAAATGCTTCTTCTCAGTAGAACAAGTTGAAATGCTGGAAATGGACATCTCTAGCAAAGGGATAAAGATGTCCCCAAGTAAACTCAAAGGAGTGCTAGAATGGCCAACCCCTGCAATCATTAAAGGAGTCAGAGGATTCCTAGGGTTAGCAAACTTTTACTGACAGTTTATTGATAAGTTCTCCAAATGGGCGAAACCCCTAACTGAGCTAACAAGAAAGGACAAAGCTTGGCAATGGGGAGTAAACGAGCAAAGGGCCTTTGATAGAATCAAAGAAGCCTTCACTACAGCCCCCATCCTTGTGTATCCAGACAAGAATACAGTTTATCAGCTAGAGTGCAATGCTTTGAATTTTGCAACAGGAGCAGTACTATCTATTGAAAAGGAAGGAAAATGGCATCCAGTAGCATTCAGCTCTCACAAAATGACCCCTGAACAAAGGAACTATCCAATTGCCAACAAAGAAATGCTGGCAATTATTTACACACTTGAGATATGGTGCCACTATCTAGAAGGAGCAAAGCATCAATTCGAGATCTGGACTGATCATGCTAACCTCCAATATTTTATGACCAGCCAAGACCTTAACTGATGGCAAGCACGTTGGGCACAATGGCTATCTCGCTTCAATTATATATTAGTAAAGAAGCCAGGAACCAGCATGGGAAAGGCCGACTCTCTTTCAAGAAGAGAAGACCACACCAAGGGAATAGAAAACAGCAATAAAAGGATAGTTGTAATCCCCAAATCATGTGTACGGAGATCTGAGATCACCAATGTAACCTCAGAAGAAGAGGATATATTAAAAGGCATCCAAGATGCAACCATGTTGATGAAAGAATCTGATATGAAAGGAGAAGTGAAAAAAGGCTTCCTCTACCATGATAGTAACATATTCATACCTGAAGGGGATATTAGACAACACATTATAACCTTATACCACGACTCCACCATAGCAGGACATGGCAGAGCAGAAAAAACCACAGAGTTGATCTCCCAATATTATACCTGGGGAGAAATGTGCCCCCAGATTAAAGATTATTGCTCCCAGTGTGAAAGGTGCAACCGGATGAAGCCAACAAATCAGGCAGTGCCCAGTAAATTATTACCCCTCCTGGTACCTGAGGGACCATGGAAAGATATCTCCACCAATTTCATAATGGACTTACCCTTATTGGATGGATATGACACAATCCTAGTGGTCGTTGATAGATTCTCTAAAGAAGTGTGTTTCATCCCCACCAATAAAACCATAATAAGTAAGGGGACAGCAAAGCTGTACAGAGATAACATATGAAAGCACCATGGCCTTCCCACGATGATCGTTTCGGATCAAGGACCACAATTCTCCTTGCAGGTTATGGTGGAATTAGCTGCATCTTTTCATATTCACCTTAATTTAAGCGTGGCTTTCCACCTGCAGATGGACAGGCAGACAGAAAGGATAAACTGCGAGTTACAGCAATACCTATGGTTGTACTGTGCAGAAAAACAAGATCAATGGGCAGAATGGCTGAGCCTAGCCCAGTTTACATACAACAATTGGCAGTTGTTTTCTACAAAGAAGTCACCCTTTCAAGTTATGCGCTCCTATGAGCCACGAATGGGGATAGAGCCGATAATTGCAAAAGCACCTGCAGTGCAGGAATTCCTGGATGGGATGAGGTTGACCCTGAATCAGGTTAGAGAAAACCTTGAAAATAGATGGAAAACCATGAAAGCGCAAGCCAACCAGAAGCAGTCCACTGTGCCAGAATACAAAAAGGGAGATAAGGTGTGGTTAAGCACTGAGAACCTTAATCTCCAGGATACACAAATCAGCCGAAAGCTGACTGAGTGATGGCTTGGCCCATATAAATTATTGGAAGTGGATAATGACCAGAATGTCATAAAACTACAGCTCCCATATGGCATGAGAATTCACCTGGTTGTGAACGTCTCCCATGTTAAACCCTATAAGGAACACCTTGATGGCCAACCAACATACAAGCCTGGACCTATTAAGGTTACAGAAGATGGTTCTGATGAATTTGAGGTTGAGTATGTAATCGCCTCACATATGAAGGGTTGACGTTGTAGGAAACCAAGTTTTCCTATGTTTGAAATCCCCTTTTGTGCCCTATGCAATGCTCACCAGATGTTTCTGGATGGAGCTACAGTCTTTGGTGGTCTTCCGATGACTCTTCCACTGCTTTCCTGCAATGCCCACCACTTTCCCATGCTGCTTCCACTGCCTTCTGGTTGGAAGAACTCCTAGAATCAGCTTTCTGTGTCATCCCATCCAACTGTTCTGTCCTTGGTGAGTTTATTTCTATGTTTCTTCCATTTCATCATTCTTCTGATGGTACTGGTGTCTTTCCACCTTCCAAAGCATGTCGGAAGAGGTTGGAATGTTTGATTTTCACTCAGAACACCTTGTTTTCGGTTGGAAAACACCTTTTCTACATCAGAAACTACTTTACAGTATTTGTACAATCCTGGGAATGCCCAGACTATAAAGCACTGTTGCTTACATACACAAGAAAGTTTTCCACATCTTGTCTGCTGCCCATTTACATCCGCTGGACCATTTCCACTGCTGTCACCGCCATTCTTGACCATTCTGTTGGTCATTTATGCTCCTTATGACCCAGAAGACCCACTGCTTCACCCGGAACCAGTTGGGCACCCATCTACCACCTTGGGCCATAAGACCTAGCACTTTTCTACCTGTATGGCCTCTCTGGTCTCTCTGAGAACGAACCATTTGCATCCCCTTCACCTATCTGCAGTCTGCCTGCTACAAGAGCAGCTCAGATCTATGTTTTACAATGTCTGGAGTACCTAGTCCACTGGTCTGGATATGGGGAAGAAGATTGGACATGGGAACCTGCTGCAAACCTTGGATCAGCTGCAGATGCAGTGGCTGATTTCCTGTTATGCTAGGTATGATGTAGTGCAAGCAGTAAGGTGAAGCAATCCGAAGTCTACACGTTCACAGTTGCTCACTAACATAGAGCTAACGTCGTTGGCCTCGAGAGGGATACTAAGAGAGATTGCAGGCCAATCACTCAAAGAATGCTAAAACACTGTGTATAATTGCGCAGATTTAGCTGGGGACTTCCCAAGCTAACCTGTTAGTCCTTATATACATCCTGTGTACTTTAGGGCTAGTGTGGGATTGGGATAAATAAGGAGAGTGCTGCAGAGAAGCATCAGAAAGAATAGTAACTGTCGGGGCGGTATCTGCAGCATCAGAAGATTCTAGAAAGACAAGATGATAACTAAGGGATGACACCGCTTAGGTGCCAGCTGATGAGAAGGAAGAATGAAAGTGAGATACATAGAACACAGATGAGGGTGAACCATAGGGCTTTGAGGATGAGAAGGGTGAGCCCTAGGACAGATAAGTGTACATATAAGTGTAGGGGAAACCAAGGGAAGAACCATAGGCGAAGAAAATATAACATTACCCCCTCACTAAGGTGAAGGTACCACTTCTGATGCATCTTCTTAATTTCTGGGTGCACTGGCAGCCCTTCGGTCTCCCTCCTCTCTTTGTTCCCCATCCTTTTTGAACCAATCCGAGGTTGAGTCCCCATCATACCTCTTGTTCCAGGCGTCCTTCTCTCCTGATACCAGCACATTTGCTTCAAGGGGGGAGATTGTGTCCTAAAAAGGACAGGTGGCCACAATGTGGCCTAAGCGATCACAGTGGTTACAATGACGATTGAGGCAGGAGGCTTGGGAGTGACCAGGGGATGAGTTGTTGCAGTACGGGCATCGATATTGGGAGCAATAGATCCTCCAGTGGTTCAAGGCGCTGCAAATAAAGCACATCCTATCAGGGGGACCTGCAACAAGAGGGGCAGGATGGTGGTTCCTGGGAACACTGTGGACTGTTCCAGGGTGAAAGTGAGTGTGGGGCTTTCAAAAACAGTAGCAAGAATGATATAAAGCCGGTCAACCGGCAGGCAGTTGAGGTGGATAGGGAAGTCTTCAGGGATGGGGAGGATGGGTGAGTCATTGGGCAGAGGGGAGGTATGAGAGTTAGGGGAGGCAGAGGGGGAAGAGATGTAGGAGGACAAAGACAACATGTTGTTAGGCGAAGGTGGGAAGTGATGGGGGGAATTCCAAGGAGTGGTCGGACTTATAAGCGTTGAGGAGTTCCTGGGAATGTTCCAAGTTGTCTTTGTGTTCCCAAGTGTCTTCAGCTGACGAATATCCCTTCCATCTAACCAGAAATTGTCTTCTTCAGTGCGATCCATGATGAGCCAGGATCATTTCGATCTCATATTCTTCATCTCTGTCTATATCCTCCGGGGGTGGTTCTAAAAATGGGGTCCCATGTTCGGTGGTAGTTCGGAAAGAGGAGAGGAGGGAAGCATGGAAGACAGGATGGATCTTTCAGGTAGGGGGAAGTTTCAGGCGGTAGGCAAGGGGGGAGATGACCTTTTCAATGGGGAAGGGACCATGATGTCATTGGGAGAGTTTTGGGTGTGCTCCAGGGAGGCGGAGGTTTCTGGCTTCAAGCCAGACCTTGTCTCCTTGTTTCCAGGGGACAAATTTGGAGTGGACTCTGTCCTTCATGATAAGGCATGCTTTCTCATGTGCAGCAAGGGCTTCCTTTCTTGCTTCGTCTAAGGCAGTCATTCATTGTTCTAGGGCAGGAAGGAAGGTTTTACCCAGGGGTGGGTAGGAACAGAGTTCATATCCCATCATGAGATAGAATGGCGATTGGTGGGTGGAAGAGTAGGGGGAGATGTTGTGTGTGAATTCAGCGGTAGGGAGGAACTGAGACCAGGACGTGGGAGAACCTTGGCAGTAGATACAGAGGTATGTTTCAAGTTCCTGATTGAGACATTCCATTTGGCCATCGGTTTGGGGGTGATAAGGGGAAGATAGGGCTACATTGTATTGAAGGAGTCTAGCCAGTTCTAGGCTGAAGGCGGAAGTGAATTGGGGGCCTCTATCCAAAATGACCCTGTCATGAAGTCCAAATCAGGGATATATATGGCAGAAAAAGAGTGTGGCAATGCCGGCCGCATCAATGGTTTTGGTACAAGGCATAAAAATACCCCCCTTTGAGAGTCCATGGTCGACCACAACCAGAATAGAATCAAAGCCATCAGAAGGGGGTAAGTCAGTGATGAGATCCAGGGAGATCTATTGGAAGGGGTGAGTTGCAGAGAAGGGAAGAGGGGACAGTGCAGGGATGGTTAGATGGGTGTTGACTTTGTTTGCCTGACAGATGGGGCATCCCAGGACATATTTGCAGACAAAGGAGGCAAGACCTGGCCACCAATAGTCCCGTTGGACCAGTGCTTGGGTGCAGAAGATTCCTCCATGTCCAGAACTGGGTGAAGAGTGCAGGTGGGCAACAAGATCATGACGAAGTGGGGCCGGGATGTAAAGGTGGCCCCGGTAGTATAGCTGGTTGTCAGTGTAGGACCAGTCGGAGGGGTGCAAGCGAGGAAGAGGTACTTCCGAGTCGGCGAGGCATTGCAAAGCGGTGAGGACAAAGGGATCGGAGGGAGTGGAGGAGGCAAGTTTGGAGGCAATGGAGGCATCAAGGGTTCATACAAACAGGTGGTTGGGGAGGAGCGTGACATCTTTGTTGTCGGTGACAGTTGGGGGATAGGAGAACCATGATAGGGTGTTGGCTGGGGCAACTTGGGAGGCAGGGACATGTTTGAACTGTAAGTCAAAGTCCTGGAGGAAAAGGAGCCATCTGGCCTGGTGTCGACTCAAGTGTTGGGGTTGGCAGAAGTAAGAAAGGTTTTTATGATCGGTGATGATGGTAACAGGGTGTCCAGTGCCCCGGAGATAGTGTTTCCAGGCAGTAAGGGCATGGATGACCACCAGGAGTTCCCAATCGTAGATGTCATAGTTTCGTTCAGCTTGGGAGAAGGTCTGGGAGAGGTAGGCACAGGGATGGAGGTTACTGTTATCGTCAGCTTGGAGTAGGATTCCACCGGAGGCTACAAGGGAAGCATCAGTCATGATGGAGAAGGGTTTGTTTAGATCAGGCATAGAAAGGATGGGTTGGGATGTGAAGGCTGACTGAAGTGAGCGAAAGGTGGTTTCCTGATCGTTATCCCACTTCCAAGTGGAGGAGGATTTGGTGAGGTCAATAAGGGGGCAAGCGATGGTGGAGAAATTGGGTAGGAGGGTATGAATCGTCTGTAGAAGTTGCAGAAGCCCAGGAATGATCTTACTCCCTTGACGTTAGAAGGGGGTTTCCAGGAGGAGATGGCATCAAGTTTAATAGGATCAAGGTGGACCAAATTGTGGCGAACTACCATACCCAAGTATTCCATGTGGTCTTGGTCGAAGGAGCATTTGGATAATTTGAGGTACATCTTCTCTTCCCTTAGTCGTTGTAGAACCCATCAAGTTCATTCTTGGTGTAGAAGGAGATCATTGGTTCCAAATCCTAAATCGTCCATGTAGATCTTCAGCCATCCTTCTGCGATCATGTCTTGGAAGATATGTTTCATGAAGGCTTGGAAGTGAGATGGGGCGTTGACAAAACCAAAGAACATAACTAGTGACTCCCAAAGTCCTTCCGAGTTTACCCAAGCCGTCTTCCAGATGTCATCCTTGTGAATGTGGACATTGTTGTAGCCCCATCGGATGTCGAATTTGGTGAAGTACCTGGCATGTTTGAAACCATCAATAAGGTCGGAGATAAGAGGAAGGGGGTAGGCATTCCAGACAGTGTGGGAGTTAAGGTAGCGATAATCCTGGCAAGGGCGGAGTTTTCCATCCTTCTTTGCTATGAAAAAAAAGGGGGAGGCTTGGGGAGAGGTCGACTGTTGAATCTTTCCAGCTTTGACATTTTCTAGAGTGAATTCTTCACAGGCCTTCCGTTCCTCTGGGTTGAGGGGGTAGATCTTGGCAATTTTTGGGGTGAAATCATTGTTCAATTTGATGCAGAAATCCCATTCTCCTCAGGAAGGGGGTAGTTCACCAGGGAGTGGTTCAGTGAAAACATCAGCAAATTCCCTGTATGCATCAGGGAGGGATACTTCTTCTTTTGTGGCTGTTATGGCAAGGGAAGTGGAGAGGGTCATCTTGTTTAGGTATTGGTCAAGATGAGAGTGGGGTGGGGGCAGTACTGGTTTGTCTGGAACAAGACATTGTCCCATCCTCCAGTTGATTGTTGGGTTGATTCGTTTTAACCAGGGCAATCCTAGGATAGCTTTCTCTTTTCCTAGGTTGGTTACAAAAAAGGTCTGGGTGTGGTGGGTAGATTTGGGCAGGGATACTTTCAGGGTGGTCACAAAATGTATGGTTCCATCAGAGTTTTTTATTCCATCAACATTGTGGGCAATGATTGGTTGGGGGAGGCAAGAGAGAGGGAGGCAGTTTCGGTGGACTTGCTCCCAAGACATGAAGCATCCTGTGGCTCCACTGTTGATGAGGGCATGGAGATTGACTTTAGCTTTGCTCCCACATTGCAAACGAATAGGTAGACGCATGGATGATTCATTTGTGTAAGTAGTGTACATGGGAGCGACATACTGGGAAGAAAACATCAATTTCTTTTCTTCCCTAGCTAAAAACCCAAAGTAAAAGTGGTGGCAGGGGTTTTCTCTTCCTCCTTGTAATTGTCTTCATGGCAGATGCAGAGGTTTCTCAAGATGAGGTCGTGAGATACTTCCTTTGCTCTAAGGGAGTTGACATAGGCGAAAATGGAGTTGTCTGGGTTTCTGACTGGGTTGGTGGGCAGGGTGGGGATTGTTTCTATGGCTCTGGCCTGTACAGGGCGATTGGAGTTTCTGGGGGGTCTAGGAGGCATTGCTCTGGCATGATGGTTGGATGATCTACAGCCCTTTTGCTTGCATTGGAAGCAATGTCCCTCTCAGATCAGACGGGCTTTATCAGTAGGAGACAACTGGACATAGTCAATATCCATTGCCATGGGGTCTTTTTCTTTCTGGGGGCGATAGCTGGAGGGAGGGGGGGAACAGTTTAGCCCTTGAGCGGTCACTAATTGGAAGTGGAACTGCTTGGCTTTTTCAATGTGTTCTTTCAGGGTGTTGGGGACCTTTTCCATCCCATAGATGAGAAGGTTGAGTTTTCAGTTAATTCCTTTTGAAAAGAGACAACAGAGTTCCGTTTCATTAGAGATTTTGGCCTTGGAAGCCAAGTTGACAAAGTCAGTGATGTACTGTTGGAAGCTGTCATCGCTTCCGATCCTCTTTAGATCTTTTTGTTCAAGTCATTCCAGCTGTTTCCTGGCAGTTGTAATGATGTCGAAGGGGAAGAAGGTGGAGGTAAAGTCATCAACAAGCTTATCAAAGGTCTTTTCAGTGGGGGGAATGGTAGCGTCGGACATCTTGTCCAACCATGGCTT
>JBBPKK010001239.1:0-10777 GCA_038089215.1 Tylopilus vinaceipallidus | reverse complement strand
TTTTTGCTTGACTACAGCCTTCATTCCTGCTTGTTTGAGATGACAGCACATGGTCTGGGAAGATATGGAATGGTTCTTGATGTTAGAGAGTGTATGGCTGACTTGGACAGCATTTTCAGCCTTTCCAGTTCCAATCAGATGAATAGCATGTCACATGTCAGTGGGAGTAATGAGAGATGGATGTCCACCAGTAGCCTTAGGAAGGTTGGGAAGGTATTTGGAGCGGATTCTACTAATAGTAGAGTGATTAAAGCCAGTAGCATTTGAAATCTGGCAAGTAGATTGACCCAATTTTAGAAGAGAAGTGATATGGGTGATTTGCTCAGTAGAAAGGGATTTTATGATGGTGGTAGTGAAAAGAGAAGTGATATTTTGATTTGTTTGTATCATTGGAGTATTTATGTACATCACATGACCAATGTATTATGTAAAAACCCTTTAAAATATGTCAATTTCATATATTTCCATGTCAGCAACAAAACTGTTGCAATGAGTACTCTTGATTAATTGGAGTATATCTCATGTGGCTGTGATTTAAATCACATGACATAAAGGAATGATTTGTAGCCAAGAGTGACTACTATATTTGATATCACCAAAGCTAAGTGGAATTCCCACATGTGATTGTGGTGTGCTTCACACACCAGATTGAGGTTAGGCATTGCAACAGTTTTGTTGCTCACTGTAGATTATAAGGATTGAATATACTGGCATATACTCACCCTTTTGCATTGTCTGATCTAGCAGATCCAGCTTGAAATGGATCCAGTTGCTGAAAGTGGTAAATCTCTAATAAAATCCATATCCATTTTGTATTCTTCATGTGCTCTACATTTAATCATGTGTACAAAATTCACACTTTTGAGTTTTAACATGCAAGATCTATTAGATCAGACAGTGAAGAAGGATGAGTATATGCCAGCATATTCAATCCTCATAATTTATACTCTTATCTATATAATGTGGAAGCCATAATACTGTAATTTGTGGTATGTGTTGCTTATCTCCGGACCCCCTAAGTAAATTTCCCACGCTTCTAGAATGCTCAAGTTGCTCCTTATAGCTTCAATTCTTATTGGAGAACATCAAGAATGTAGACAGGAATAGGTGTGATGATAGGCTAGAGGGCTGGATGTTTTCCCTGAGCATATATTCACTGGTACATTTTATACACATGTAGTAGTGAAAAATAAAGAATATACTCTGGAAAACACCTGTGAATGTTTTTGGAGTTAAAAAGTAGCTGAAACACAAGGGTATAGTGGCCCAAAGAGTCTATATAAGTTGTGGAATGATCATTTCCAATAGAAAGAGTGCTAGAACCAAAAAATAAGCAGGAGGAGAATCAGTCATAACCTTTTCAACCTAAATCCTGACAGATTGTGCTTTTAATATGTTGCAGAGTTACTGTACATGATATACAACATGAATATACAGCTTATCAATAGGTATAACAAGAGGAAAGCAGGAGAATAGAAAGAAAACATATTACTGATATGTTTCCTAATTTGGAAGTGGTATAGATGGTGATGTCACCACTTGACAGGGGGTTATGTAATCAGCTTCTTCAACCCTTACCCCTGATGATGTAATGTATTTCTGTCTTTCAAGATTGCATGGATCTTAATGCATCAGATTCAAGGAAAGTGATGCATAATTTCTTAGCAATACAGTAGAATAGCTCAAATGGGAATATATGTAGCATAATGCATCAAATTGACAGCATACATCAGCAAATCATACCACTTCTGTGCAGTACTGTGTAGTGTTCTACAGTGTTGGGATTGTGCGCGAGGAGCGTGAGAAAGAAACCGAGTGTGAGTGCGGTTCGTCGAGCAGACTTAGACGGACAATGATGGGGGGCGACAGGAAGACGTCTATCTTTCATGGGATTCTAGGTCCCATGCTATATACGGTAGCAAATTTGTTATACTACTAGTCATCCAAGACATAGAGGGCAACCATCTCGCACTGTGTATCACCTTATATAAGTGATCACGTGCTCGGTGTCAGCTTGAACGCCAACACTCCCCCTCAAGCCGATATCAGCCCGATAGTGCATATGTGCTTGCTGTGCAATTCTCAGCCAAGTGGTTTGGTAAATATATCTGCCATCATGTTATTGGAAGGAACATATTTGACCTCCAATAATTTTTGTTGGATCCTTTCATGCATGAAGTGATGTCAGAGTTTAAAATACCGTGCCTGATCCTGGTGCTGGTAATCATCCGCTATTTTGATCACGGATTGATTGTCTCTGTACAACAGCATGGGTCCGTTTGGGCGGTAACCAATCTCGGAATATAAATTCCAGAGCCACAAGGCATTGCGTGCAGCAAGTGCCATCGATGCATATTCGGCTTCTGCCGTAGACAGAGTAGTAGATGTCTGGCGTTTAGATAGCCATGTGACAGCTCCCCCATTAATAATAAACACGTTGCCGCTCGTAGAGCGCATATCGTGCTGGTTAGCAAAAGCAGCATCTGCGTAACCAAATAATTTATTGTCACCCTTTCTGTATTGTATCCCTAGGGACTTAGTACCCTTTAGATATCTGAGGACACGCTTTGCGGCACTCCAGTGCGTGATATCTGCACACTTATTGAACGAACATAGTAGATTTGTCACGAAGGCTATATCCGGTCGTGTGCCTATTGCGGCATACATTAGCGAGCCGGTTAGCGACGCATAATTTTTAACTTCGTCGTCCTGTGCCTGGTCTGTAGTTGCGGGCGCAAGTCTGATTTTCGTGTCCATCGGTGTGGAAACGGCATTGGCATCTGCCATATAGTTCCGTCCCAGTATGCTCTCGATGTATTTAGTTTGGGTTAGAGTGATTGTACCCGCTTGTCTGTCTTGTGTGATCTCGATGCCGACCAGTTTACTAGGTTCACCTAGATCGGTCATATCGAATCTCTTGGATAATTCCGATTTGAGACGTTTCATCCTGTCCGTAAGTTTAGTGAACAGGAGCAGGTCATCAACCCATACGGTTATGATCTCGAGGCCATTTGTTTTCCGTATGTAGACACAAGGATCACTTTCTAGACGCGTGAATCCCATCTTAGTGAGTTTGGCATCTAGTTTGTGATTCCATTCTCGCCCGGACTGCTTTAGTCCATAGATAGTTTTAATTAGGTGACATAACCGTGAGGTACCATCATGGTATCCTTCCGGTTGATCCATGTATATTTTCTCTTTTATGATGCCATTTAGATATGCTCCCTTGATGTCCATTTGTTGGATCTCAAAGTCCTCATTGACAGCTAATGCCAGTATAGCTCGTATTGTCTCGAGTCTGACTACTGGTGCAAACGTTTGCTTGTAGTCTACGCCTGGTACTTGGGAAAATCCCCTAGCCACTAATCGCGCCTTGTATTTCTGTAATCGGCCGTCCTTTCCATATTTTCGGACGAATACCCATTTGTTTGTTATGGGTTTCCGATCTTTCGGCGTGTCGGCTAATTGCCAAGTTCCCATGCGTTCGAGTGTCTCGAGCTCGATTTGTATGGCCTTTTGCCATTCTGGCCATTCTGGCGACGCTTTTGCTTCGGCAAGACTTTTCAGGTCCTGTGTACCCATCTCGCACTCATTGAACGTCATGTATACACGTTCGGCGGATGTCATGCCTGTTTCATCTGCGTCATTATCCTCGAGCTCACTCATATCGGGTAAGTCCTCGAGTTCGCTGTCATCTACACGTGCTCGCTTATTCTGTTTAGCGGCACTATTATTGACATGTGAGTCCGACACTGTGGTCCCGGTCTCGGTTATCGGCTTGTCAGGTGCGTCGTTGTTATTACGCGATGACTCCCCCGCAAGCCGACGACCGTTGTCCGTGTCGGCCGGTTCAGTAAAGAACCTGTAATTTCGGGAGACTTTGATAGTCTTTTTAGTAGCATCGTAGTACTTGATAGCGCGCGCGCCGGGGAGATACCCCAAATAAATATGTTTATTGGCGTGCGGCTCCAGTTTGGAACGATTAATATCCTCATTAAGGACGTACACGTGCCGACCGAATTCGATGACATCGGATACGTCAGGTCTGTTACCCGTCCATTTTTGGTACGGTGTCGTATCTGGTAGGGCACGTGTGTATGCCCGATTGCGTATGTAGGTCGCGTTCGCCACGGCTTCTGGCCATAATTCAGACGGGAGCTGGCGTGATATTATCATCGCGCGTGCAAGCGACACGACGGTGCGATTCCACCGTTCAGCAATCCCATTTTGCTGTGGTGTGTGAGGGGCCGTAGTTTGCAACTCGAGTCCTCTATCATGACACCACGTGACCAGATCGCGATTTATGTATTCGCGACTGTTATCGGCGCGAATCGCCTTGGGCACAACGTTCTGTTGAGTTTCCAAGTACCGAATGTACTGTTTGACTCTCCCGCTCGTTTCATCCTTACTTGCCATGAAGTAGGTAGTCACGTAGCGAGTAGCATCATCAATAAATGATACATAGTAGCGTAGCCCCTTCAAAGAGGTGACACGCGCGGGACCCCATACATCGGTATGTGTGAGATCTCCGATGGTGGTGTGGCGGTGCGCTGCCTGTTTTGGAAGTGGCTCGCGCGTTTGTTTCGCCTGTATGCAGGCCTCGCATTCGAAGTCCTGCGTGCTGTCGGCGATCGTCATACCGTCGACCAATTTCAGTCTATGCATTTGTTGCAATCCATGTTTCCCGATGTGCCCCAACCGTTTATGCCATTCCGCCCAAGTCGAGGTGGTATTCGGCTTTAATGTCAGATGGGCTTCATCGTGTGAACGATGCGTCACATGCAGCCGATATAGGCCGTCGGCTAATTGACCTCGTGCTACAGCATGTCGGCTGGCATCGTAGATCGTGATGACGCCTTTGTGGCAGGTTGATCGTCCCCCTGCCTGATCAATCCGACTGAGTGACAGCAAATTTTCTTTTGCGTCCGGTACGTATAGTACGTCGCGCAGGCGTAGTGTACGCCATTTATTGTCTAATTGGCAGTCGAGTAGTATATCACCCATGCCATAAGCGGCGACTCGATTGTTACCAAGTGCCTCAATATATTTCTCATTCGCGAGTTCTTTAAACTCTGCAAATGCAGTGCGTTTTGCACATATGTGTGTCGTTGCACCCGAATCCGCGATCCACGAGTAAGCGGAAAATTCGGCCTCATCGGCCATTACATTCACGGTCGTAATGCGTACAGTGGTAGCAAATGCTTTTCCTAACTTCTCTCCGTCATCGTCTGTATCCGATGAAGCGGTAGAGGTCTCGGCTACGTGTGCCTTAGCGGGCCGATGCTCTTTGGCTCTCGCTTTGCCCTTTTTCTCCTGATGCTTGGAGACCCGTCCCTTTCCTTTGTTTGCCGGGTTCTTCCAACAATCAGCGTCCGAGTGACCGAACCGATGGCAATACTCGCATTTCGGTTTGCCACGGAAACAACAGTCACTGGTTTTGTGGTTTGTGCGATCACAGATCTGGCACCGCTTCTGTTCTTTAGCCGGTGTTGTCTTGTGATGCGTGTGGCTCCTGTGATAAGCAGTGTCACGTGGGGAAGATCGGCGGCGTTTCGCCTCGTCGAGTAGAATAGAGCAAAGCTCACTGACTGTAAGAGCCATGGCCTGGGGACTGCCCTTGAGGCTACCCTTGTAGCCAAGGTAAGCGGAAGTAAAGCCTTCCCAACTCTTGGGGAGGTGTGCGACGAGCACGTCCTTGAACTCTGCGTCTGACACGGGATCTCCGGCTAGCGCCAAGCGCTCCCTGAGTACCTTAATTTCCCGTATATAGTCTTTTATGTCATCTTCCTCTGATGCGCGTAGGCCGTAAAAGTCACTTTGATGGAGACGAGGGATTGGGAGCCGATGGGCTCATACGAAGCGCAGAGTGAGGTCCACATAGTAGCGGCGTCAACTTGATCCATGGTGTCTACCTGGTAATCCTCAACAGTGCTCAGAATTCCCTCCTTCGCTAACCTATTCTTCATCTTCCAAAGTTCTTCAGCTACAGGATCTCCGACAGGTCATGGGAAGGTTCCGTCAACAACGTCATAGACATCCTTCCTTTCTAGAGCAGCTTTCACACACACGCGCCAAGCCATATAATTGTCTTCCTTAAGCTTTGGCAGCTTCAGTAAGGTGGTCATCATATACGATGGTAGCGTGGCATTGGGCAAGTGTGGTGGGAAGTGAGTTGGTCCAGGAACCGAAGTAGGGATAGGTGCTGTGGTGGAAGGTGATGCGACAACAGGTGCCACGATGACAGGTGATACAACGGCAGATGCCGTGGGGGGTACAGCGGGGACATTCGCCGGTGGTAAATGTGGTGTCACCGGCTGTGGCTGCGGTAACTGTCCAGACATGGTGTCGATAACGATAGGGGGGTTTCCTTCTAGGCTAGAGCACGGGGCTCATAACCTTTGTTGGGATTGTGCGCAAGGAGCGTGAGAAAGAAACCAAGTGTGAGTGCGGTTCGTCGAGCAGACTTAGACAGACGATGATGGGGGGTGACAGGAAGACGTCTGTATTTCATGGGATTCTAGGTCCCATGCTATATATGGTAGCAAATTTGTTATACCACTAGTCATCCAAGACATAGAGGGCGACCATCTCACACTGTGTATCACCTTATATAAGTGATCATGTGCTCGGTGTCGGCTTGAACGCCAACAAGCTTCGTGTGACTTAGTGCCCCCAAGCGGAATGGACCAAGTCCTCAATCACCCTTCCAGTTTGATTCGTTTTCTTATCTGTGCAACAAGTTCGAAAAGCATCAAATACAAATTCAGACATGCGAACTTTACCACACCGTTCATAGAAAAACTGGCGTCCGGAAGGCCAATTTGGAACAGTCCTGCAATCGATGGTGTACATACAGTTCTCGACCAGTGGTCTGAATCCGACGAGTTGCTCATTGTGTGAAAGCTTACAGGCGAACAAGCTCATTTGTATTCACCTAAATGAGTGAACTAACCGAATAGTAAGTAAACGGTAAAGCACGAGCGTAGGACATCCAAAGTAACATACCTCAGCGCGGTTCAGGGCGAACGAGCTGAGGCAGTGGTGCAGTATTGTACAAGTTAAATACTCCACGGGTAAGGTACAAGTAGGTACGAACAATCGAAGTATGGAAATGTAATTGTAGTTCTTCGTTGTTCATGTCAATGCCAGCCTCTTTTCTCCCAGAAGCGGTATCGGACATCGACCTCGCTTTATGAATTCACCTATCCCATTTCGGCCTACAAGCAACATCGAGATTCAGTCCAGGAGGCTACAACAATTCAAGTGTCATGGGCGGCTCATTGGCAACTAACGCTGCTCACCTGTCTTGAACGTCCCCTTGACACCAAACGCAACCACTGCACGACCACATCTCCGAAGACTGACGGGACCAAAGATGGCGTGCTTGATATCTGGGAGAGCGTCTTTCAGTGCAGGGGAAATAGAGAATTGAGGGTCCGTTACGCGAGTCGGGACGCTTGAACGTCGAACAGGCGAAGATGGTGAGCGTGCCTGTTTGGAGTGGATGTCAAGAAACATGAGAGGTTTCTTGAGGGAACGTACAATCATCACCCACGTATAGACGTCCGACTGCGACCCGTATACACCTTCTTATATAGGTCATAGAATCCTAAATAGGTCCTAGGGAGAGTCAAGGTTAAGGCGTCGACACATCAGAGAAAACCTCGCGTATAAATGCGTACAGCGCGGCCTAGTCATGTGCCATGTTTCTGCCAGCAGGCCACAACCCCCGAGGCAGGTACGTTGTAGATTCAAAGGACTTGGACCAGCGGCTCCATTAGAGGTATTCTTGGATTGAACGCCACGAGTTTCGGTGGTCATCGAGGCGGAATGCCGCAAATTCCTTCGAGAGCGGTAAACCACGGTGAGGCTTTTTTTTCGTTCCCACGGTCTGACAGACCAACTTTACTCTACAACGAAAATTGGACCGTTCTCCCCGTCGCATGCATCACGTGCCTTCGTTGACATTACGCTATCTTTCCCACGACATCTGCCCCTATCATCTCCTCATCGCCACCCCCCGCCATTGCTACCACCTCTGCTTGTCGCCTCTTTTGTCTCCCTCACTGCTTAGCAATGCCCTCATGCATACTCCCCTGTGCCTCCTGTCACCTCATGTGCCTCCCCCCTTGCGTTTCGCGTCACCTTCGTGCACCATCCACGCGTCTCAACCCCCGCCTTGCATGCCCTTCTGTCAGCCCCAGCCTTCCGTAACGACGACGACGACGATGTGACCACAACTGGGAAATCAAGACAGCCTCCTGATGATAACAACACGACGTGGAGAGGTGGGATGAGGATGAGAGCGTACTGTGACAATGTTGTGGCGTCCAGGTAAGGTGAAGCACCCATTACCGCCTACAAAGGAAGGGGGTCTCTGAGACCACCATTGTCTCCGAAAAGTGCTGCCTGAGGTGCGGTGAGGCTGCCAGCGCGGCACTTTGATTTCTCTTTGGCTCAGCTCATGGAGCATGACACCTCGTTGCCCACAATCTACCAGTACATACATGGTCGAGACATTCTCTCCATTTCTTCTTCGCTCGTCTCTTTCATGTTGCCCACTGACAGTCATCTGCAGGAACGAGGCCAAACCATTCACCCCCTTTGGCATCTCTCGCGACAACCTCATCACGCATCTCAAGGGGCTCAGTCACATCCGACCCAATTTCAGCAAATGCGTCAAGGACCCTGAGACACAATCAGCAGACAAGACCCTGGGCAGGCAAAAGTTGCTCGATTATACGGGGTGGAAGTCTGCTTGAGCCGACCGCCATGGTCTACGGCAACACTGAGGCATGGCTGCACACATATAGAGGGAAGGGGAGCTGGAGGAGCTCAAGGTGCGTCGCTTGTTGGGTTTGTCATGTATCGTTTTTCGACCCCCTCCAGCTCATGAAGGCTCTCAGCGCGATGGACGACTTGACAGAGATACGGATTTGTCGCACGCTCTGAAAGCAAAGGGTTGTTGCTATCTATCATTGTTGCATAAGAGGAGGATTTCGACTCGGAACCAAAACCTGACGAGCGTGGATGCCAAGTGAGAGGCACGCGTGATAGAGTACGAAGTGCGGTGGGGAGAGTATATGCGAAAACAACAAGGGACGAGGTGCGGATCCTCGAGATTGAGACGCAGATCAAGTCCGTCTTTCTTGTTTTCTGCTCAGGTGTTGGCTGTTCCCGCATGCGGCAGTATGGAACTGCAGAAGGAGATTGTGCGTATGTAGAGCGTTGGTCTGCGGCACGCTTTCAGATCACCGTTCTTGTGTGTCCGACGCTGAGCCAGTGTCCATTTCAGGCAAAAGGCGCGAAGAATACCTGATCAGTACAAGCTGATCCCATGCCCTCAAATCGCTACTTTTAAGAGTGTCTCTCCATTTCGTCTTTGACTGCCTCATGCCTAATACGGTGGCGACAGGATGCCTATCACGGACGTAGCCAGGAACTCGGATGATGCTGCAGATTTTGGTGTCACACTGGAGGTATTCCTGGATGAGAAGGATGTCGTCTTCGAGTGTGTTTGTGTCGCTGATGCACCGTCGGACATGTGTGCAAAGAATGGATACCTTTCCCTACCACGGGTGGTCGCCGACGGTCGGATCCTGGAGCTGGGTGAGGATGAGGCGAACAGCCTACACTCTGGGTGAGTATGCTTGATCGACTGTCGATATCCCTGGTTTTAGCATGGTGGTGCATGGTGTTGATCTCACTACAGTTCAGTCTTGTCGGAAGGAATCGTGGTGCTCCTTTCTCTGACAAATACAGTAAGTTTGTCCTGTTGATCTACCCTCGATCCGCTTCTCATTTCCCAATATAAATCGCGGGTCCAAAACACAGAGTACGTGTGTCGGCTATGGACGCAAAGCTGATGAGCGGTGGTCCAGACTGCCTTGAAAGTGAGTATGCCTCCCCTTATTTACCGTAGAACATCGCTCGTCTGACAAATCGATGGGCTAACCACATCAAGTCATGCCCTGGAATTCAAGCTGACCGAACTGGACTCCTAGTACCATGACAAACTCAAGCAGCAGAGCAAGTCTGGCGGGCGATGACGGTACAGGGAAATGTGCACCGGCACTGCATCTACAAGGACACTCCAAGGGCAAAAATGACAGTCATGTGGGAGCGGTAGAACTGGAAGTTATCCCACCACCCTATAATCCGCTTGATCCATGTCCTAGGACTACTTAGAAACATGCAACATTAATGTCCTGCAAAGGTCCATCCGAAGTAACAATAGTGGCAAATGTGTCACCAGAGCTCCGAGTCTTAGTCTCTGAGACCCGATTCCTCGGCCCAGGGTGGTACTCGCCTTCATCAATTCCGGGCATCATTTAGTGTATCTGTGAGGTTCAGGGTTCAATGCCATTCGCAGCGGTAGTATGGAAGGCGTGTGGTAGTGGCGGAGTCTGATATCTTCACGACCTACCTTCGCTTTCCGGCAAGCTATATTCCACCCAGCTGGCAAAAAAACATGAGTATGTGCGCGTCTCGTGGGTCTAGCAAGCCACTGTACTTCTTGGGCTGTCAGTATTGAAGACAGACCGAGAAATGGCCATTTTTATCTTTGTGACGATTAGGTTGTCTGGTTTGACAGTAGTTGTCACCACACAATCACATAATTCTATCGGGTTTTCCCCCATCGTCTAGTCTGAACCCGTCTGTCTGAATCTGTTCCAACCGAGCTCAAATGCCTCGCGCTTGCTCGTCGCTTATCTAATCGTCACCTCTGCACAACATATTGTTTTCCCCTCCTTCGCGTGAAGGCTGCCAATGCACG
>JBBPKK010001238.1:0-10792 GCA_038089215.1 Tylopilus vinaceipallidus | reverse complement strand
CTTTCAACCTATACACGACATCAGGGAGGAATACAGGCACAGCAACACACGCCTCAGACATTGTCTTGTCTGCTCCTCCGAATGGTGAGATTGAGTTGGCGAGCTCGAGGGATGACATCCAAGTGGCATGCGCCCATGCCGAGGGTGGAAGGCACCCTGGACGTATCGGGAGTGAGAGCGAGGGATGAGCAGGCAAGCATATGCACGGGTATGTATGTAACCCCCGCAAGTGCACAGGCACGCGATTGCTGTTGGTATTGACATTCTCTACCTTTGCTTCATGGTTATGGCTGCAGTGTAACATGTGTGCCCGTATCTCGCAGGTAATGCGCTGCCCTCTAGTGCCTCCAAGCGGATGGCTGTGATACTAACACCTGTCGATGAAACGAGTTCGATAAGGGGGCGCAAACATAAGAACAGCGACTCGTCATGGTGCTCATGGCATTCGCATTTGCTTTCGAATGCGAGTCCGAAGGAGAAGGTCCGAGGTGGGTTGAAAAAGCCGAACGAGTGAGCGTAACTTGGTTTGTGGTTTTTGATACCATACTTGTATGTACGATGAGCCTACCTATACGGACAAAGTAGACGCTTTGTTCCTCTCCCACTTTAGGCTCACGTCATGAGCTCCCTTAGTCGTCGTTCTTCCACTCTCGGAATAAAGTCGACGTCAAATGGCTTGGGGTGAAATACAATCACGTCCCGGAAGTCACTCGCATACATATCAATGGGCGCATCAGGTTGTTGGAGGATGCGGAACGACCAGAGCAATAGCGCAAGGCTGATATATAGCGATCGACTCGCAACGTGTTGACCTGGACAAACTCTGTGGGTTCCGTGCGCACGTGAACAATGTGGGTCGTGGATGCAACGGAGTGGCATGTACCTTCGACCAAAGCCAAATGTGTAGAACCGCATGTCCGACCTGACGTGTCCCTCTTTGGTGAGCCAACGTCTAGGATCGAACACCTCAGGATCAGGGAACGCCAGGGGGTCTCGAGAGATTGCCCTGTGTATACATATGTCATGAAGTTGAGAGGCGAGGAGGGGTGCAGCGTGACGCCATACCAATGAGATCCTGTAACAGTCGCCCCTGCAGGGATACACATTCCATTCTATAGCATCGCGACAGTCAGAATACGCGAGCAAATCAGATTGCGTAAATATGCGCACCCAGATGATATCCTTCATCGCACGATGTGGAAGGCCTGGCATACGAGCAACACTGAGTCCCCGCGCTGCCTCAACATAGGAAATCATACCGAGTGGTGTTACGGGATTCCAGCGCATGGCCTCTAGCAGAAATGCTTGGAGTTGTGGTAACCTTTCCCAGTCTCCAAACGTGGGCACTGAAGGTTGAGTCAGAAATCACTGGTCTAGTATATACTTTGCAAAATCAGGTTGCCTCTGTCCCTCCCGACCACATCATCCAACTCTTTTTGAACACGTGCTTGCGCATCAGGGTGGAGGGCAGCTGCCATGATTATCACAGTAATGCCAGACGCAGTCTGGAATGGTGATTGGAATCTGTGTGTCACGACTAGGGTAGAACATACGGTATCCGAGCCTGCAGCAAAGAGGTCTCCGGCAAGAGAAGCCATCTCATCATTCGACAACCCATGGTCATCAGCGTGCTCGAGAAGCGTCTTGACAAATGAAGGACCAGCGTCATTTGTTTCCTAGTACCGTACGACTATCAAAAAAGGGAAGGAAACAGCGGATATCTACGCACCATTTCACGTTTGACATGATCCAGCTGTTCACGGTACAAGGCAAGCTTGTATTGAAAAAACTCCTTCAGCTGTCGAGCATACCCGGGTATATATTTCAACCACGGAATAACGTCCACGAGATATCGGCCTGATCGCAATGCGACTTGGAAGTTGACCCCCACCTGACGGACACGAATTACCTCAGGGTCATCGTGTCTTGTCGGTGTCGTCTTGCCGTACAACACACGCAAGATGACTGCGGCAGCATAACTGAATTATGTACCCATCAGCCCATGGATCATGCCCGGACGCGAAAGCGACTCTCAAAGATAAACGTAGACACCCACCGTTCTGCATGTTGCATGTGATGCTTTGGGTCATCCAAAATACCAAGAATGACATTCTTCACCATCTCTGCTTGGATTTCCTGGTAGGTCGCCGCTGCCATGGGCTGGAGGTGTGTATGTGCAGCTCGCCTCATACGACGAAAAAGTCCTCCAGGCCCTAGAAGGGTGAAAGACATTCCACCAGAGAGGATGTCGCTCAGTGCGACCATGCGAGGGCGATCGGCGAGTGTGCCACCCTCCTTTTCCATGATTTCAGTCGCTGCCTGTGGAGGGGAAAATGTTCATATCGGACGTTTGCTGGCCTGCATACAATAAACATACATCCATACGGCCAATGATAACAGACACATGACCACCACTGCGAAGAGACACCACAGGCCCGTACTGGTTTACCAGCGTGGCGAGCTCGCGTGCGACACTGCGAACTGATGTGATTAGATCTCACCGAAAAATGTTTCACCCATCCACTGCTTGGGATTGAATCGAATGACAAACCAACATACTTTTTTTTCAGCTTTGGGTTCTCCCAAAACCAAGTTGCGGGCGGTCCAGGGGGCAGCGGGATACCGTTCTTGTAGGGACTCGCAATGATTTTCTGGGATAGGAAGACGACTGCGGTCGCAGCGGCTATGCCGCCGGCAAGGTATGTCCAAGAAACAACACCATCGTGGACAAGAGACATTGGATCGGGTCAGGGATGGTATGATAACGCTGAGCCGCGAACCACTTGATTGGGGTAAAGCAGTTATGAGACTGGAGCGAAGAAGAGTGTGATGTCCTCCGCATCAATGGTCAGGCTTTGCTGTGCAAACATGGTCCCACGGAGAGCTGGTACTGATTGTTGCATCATGTAGGACATGAGGGGGTTTATTTAACCAACTAAATCGAGAAAGCCCGGGGCTTGTAAAACCAGACACTACATACTTTTTAGGCTGCACTTACTACTATGTAGATTAATTCAAGCGCGGTGGATGCGCCGGGAACTCTGTAGGCTGGCCGTAGAGTCGGATACTAGAGGTGACGTCGAATGCCCGGCAAGGCCAAACAAGTGCCAAACTCGGGCCAAAGTCACTCAGGTAACGTCACCGTATTGCCGGTGCCATACGCAGACTCACCGGCAGGAGGTGACCGGTATAAGTTTCGACAAACCAGCCTCGTTATACGATCCCAACCACCATCCACCCCATGGCTACCACCGCTGCAGGCACAGGCAAATCCGCCCTCCTCATCGGCAGCACCGGCGCTGCCGGGAAGAAGCTCCTCGCCCATCTCCTCGCGAGCGACCACTGGACGCGCGTGGGCGAGTGCGGTCGGCGCGTGGGCGAGGCTTCCCAATCGCAGACGAAACTGGAACAAAAGGTTGTCGACTTTGACGACGTCGACGGGCTCAGGGCCGCGCTCCGCCCCGGGCGGTGGGACGTCGTCTTCGTCACGTTGGGCACGACGCGGGCCAAGGCAGGGAGTGCGGCGCAGTTTGAAAAGATTGATCGCGAGTGCGTACAGACTGAGTCGTCATGACAGTGCCACGATGTTGACGGTGATGATGGCCTAGGTACGTCGTGCGCGCGTGCGAGGCGGCGAAATCGGACGATCCGGCGCACGCGCAGCGGGTCGTCTATCTTTCGGTACGTCCTCCTCTTTCCTGGTGCGCACGGACACCTGATGCCGTTCGTGCCCTTAGTCCGGCGGCGCGAACCCATCCTCATCCTTTCTCTACATGAGGCACGTTTACTGTCCCCCTCCCCACCTTCCCATTATTGATCCCCCTACCTGTAGATCAAAAGGTCTCACCGAGCTCGCCCTCGCGCGTCTCGGGTACTCTGACACCATCGTCTTTCGTCCCGGTCTGTTCAAAGGCGCCGAACGCCCAGAAAGACGCATCGCCGAGTCGGTCTTCGGGTTTGTCTTTTCCTTCTCTCTCTCTCTTGTACCGCTTGCTTACACGCTCACGCAGCGTTCTCTCGGGCATCGCAGCCCACTTTACTCCGGAAATCGAAATAGAGGTGTGTTTCCTTCTTTCGTGGCCGTCCCACGCCTGACGCCCGTTACCCGCAGGTCCCCCTCCTCGTCAAGGCCATGGCCAACGCCGGCGCACTCGGCTCGTCACACATCCCCGCCGACGTCGGCGCAACTACGGTCGACGCCGGCCAGGGCGCGTCGTTTGCCCTCTTGTCGAATAAAGCCGCCGCCTTGCTAGGGGCCAAGTAACGACGTGTTCACCCATCGCGTAAACGGTATTTTTTTTGTGGACATCTGGGCGTAGGCTACAATTGCATGAAATAATATGAAGACAACAATACACACGTGGGCTGGCATGGACTAGGTGCTCACTCCTGGTACATGTCCTAGCTAACTAAACACGCGTGACTGTATACATAACCGCCTCGCAACGACGGGACTCGTCCAGCTCACGAGTGACCGCTTCGGCCTCCCCACTACCGTCTTCCGAGTCGTCCCCCCGTCGTCGTCAACCGCGCGGATGCGGTAATTACTGTAATCATGATGCATGAAACGCGGCGACAGATGGATCAGCGCACACAATCAAACAAGACAGTTACACTTTAGAGACTAATTGACGCCAACACCTTGCCGAGGACGCGGTCGTCGTCCGCCTTGGTGATCCTGCGGCTGATCCGACCTCAGTCTTGCAAGTGCTCGTTCGCCCCCTTTTCCCCAATCAGAGCCGAGGAGTGTGACCGTGTCCCTGTCGGTGGGCATGAAACGACGCCACGAGCTGCGTCGGCTGGCGTGCGCAATCCCTACGCGTTTCGGGCGACGCTATGTCGTTCGGCTCCCGTCTGTGTTCCAGATATTCCATCGCGGCACCGCACATGTTTCCAGAGAGCAGACCAGACCCGTAGGGAAGGGGTGCATGGCCAGCTTCCGAGCAATGAAGATGTAGATCAAGGGAATGGGACTGGGTGAACTTGACGAGGATCGGTGTCGTCCGGTCGTCCGTAGACACGGCGCGGTGGATGTGTCGTCGGAGAATGTCCTTGTGCATGCGGACCTAAGGGGCTCACTGGTCCCGTTGAAAGGCGAGGTCAGTAGCTCGGCAACATATGGGAAACGGGCGTTCTCGAAAGGAATCATGGTTGCACCTCCTCGGGAGATCTCATTGGCATCGCTCATGGTGGAACGAAGCAATTCAGAGGCAGCAGAGAGAACATCATAAAGCTTGGAGCGCGGATCGGCAGGCGTGTTGTCTATGCAACGTAGAGTGGCCAGGGGTGTGTAGTGAACGCCCCTGAGGTACATGACAACATAGACCGTGGTCCGTGGGTCTAGTACAGTTGAGAACACAGAACCTCTGGAAACAACAAGCTAATGCACCGACAATAGTCAGACCGAGCATTGGGAGCTTCGAGGACGCAAGCACATCTGACGTGACATCCTCGACTGGGGCGTGGTATTGGAGACATAATTACAGATCAGGAGTGATGACATTCCGCTCTTAAATTGCATGATGTGGGCAGGTAACCCTTCTGGCATAACGATTTGGCCGTCCGTTTGAACCGGATAGGGATGAGACAAATGGGAGATAAAGGACGGGAAGATTGTTGGGAAAGTCGCACCAAGTGACACTCAAAATATCCTGTTCTCGATCATGCCAAACAGGTGTCCTGTTTACGAGTGCCGTCGGGAACGATGGAAGACATGGCAGAAATAAAGTGGTCGACCGCTTCTCTCATGGAGAGTCGTTTCCTCGTCGAGATGTGTGTCACATCGGCTACAGAAAACGTCCAGAAAGTGACCAAAGGGTGCATACAGCAGCTATTGGTGGGAGACTGTGATCTGGTAGTGCAGTCTGGGACTCGACCATCGAATTCGGAGCGTGGTAATCAAGAAAAAACCAGCTTGGAGAGCCATGTAAGTAATCGTATCCATGCAAGATGGTGGAACGGCTGCAATTTTTGGGCGTTTTATCTTGATGATGCTCAGTTCTTTTGGACCCCGCCATCTGGGTACCTCCCTGTCGTGAGACGAGTTGAAATCCATAATCAAGGAGTTACTAGACCGAGGGGCTTGATGACGATGTGGAGATGCTTTTCCAGAGGGGATTCACCAAAGACCTCAGACTTGGTCTCCAAGGAGCGCAAGGGATGTGACCTTATTTCAACCAGACAGGGTCATGCAGGGATACATTCACCCGATGATAGAAAGCCCGGAAACAAACGTGACGAGCGCGGAACAAACCACAAGGTGCACGGCGGCGGAAACCCGAAATCGCACGTCACGGCCCGAGGTAGCAACACAAAGCCCCGGTGTAAGCTGGCGTGTAGTATCAACATCGACTTGAACGCACGAGATCCGTCCGTCGTCAACAGAAGAGAAGGAAAGGAAGTTGATTCGAAATCAGCTGCGGAGGGCTGAGCGTGACGCACGACTGCAGCAGTGACCATGTTGGGCATGGCTCTAAATCCATGGTCGACAACAGTCTGCTCCATCCTTGACATGGACTCAGTGTCCACGCGACGGAAACCACTTCTACGTAGGAGCTCCTCCTGGTAACTCATCATGTCATCAGTGGCACACATCCCTTTTTTTTGTTTTGACCCAGGGCCTGGTGTTCGATACCGTGGTTCTTGGGGTGACGTCCAAATTTTAGGGGGTCTAAGACAACAGCTAGATCCAAGTGGCAGATCAGATTTAAACCCTTGTGTCGCGCACCCTAGAAGCGTTGCAGAACGAGTTGGTGAACGCGAGGACCCTTTTGATCCGTGTTGGCATGTTCGGGAACGTTCCACCTGTGGAAAGGCCGTGACTACCCCAAACGTGGCTTCAAGGACGCGAGCATATACACGTCGAGGTAAACCCCCACGTTCACATATGCACTCTGGCCAAACTTGGGGTTGTGTCCGGCAGGCACGCCATGTCCATCACGGAGTTCGAGTGAAACGACGATCGCGTCAGCCAAGCCATCGTGGACGCTGATCGTACTTCGGGGTCAGGCACATCCCACAATTTAGCGACGCACGTACCTGTACGCAAGCATGTCAAAGGGAGCGGAAACAGACGAGTGTCTGCAAACCGTGGTGGATCCTTCCCGTTGTGAACGGGTCGATTTGCTGGTCTACCAAGCTGAGCCCACGAGATCCATGAGCACCAAGCCCAAGACGGTCCAGAGTGAGACCGCAAACTGACTTGAACTGAGCCATCTGTGGTGAGAGAAACACAAAGGGAGCGGGGCTTACTGAAGGTGTCTGCTCGGGTGACGACAGGCGCAGCCGTCCACGACCGAGTAAACCAATCGTCGCGAGGTCTGTAGGTGCGCCAAAATAAAATAAATACGTGGCAGGCCTCGAAGGAGGGCCATCCAAAAGGGCAGTCGACAAGATCAACGACGTGGGCCGCGATCGTACGGCGGCGAGAGCCCGATATGCCTCGACCTAGTCGAACGACATAAATAGGAGCGATCGCTTCTCGGCGGAGTGTCTCGTTGGCCATCCACCCAGTGCGAACCCCGGCTGTGTGCACGCTGTCCATGGGCGTCACGTTGACACAGGGTCCGAGTGTACATGCCCACTTGAGAAGCAGGGAACTGGGTTGATCGGAAGATCGGGCCCGAGAGCGGGCCCCGTCGTGGTGGACGCGACGCAAAGAACGCGGGTCGTTGCGCTTGGCATTGGGAATATCCACGCCAAGTGCCTGTGGGACAGCCAACGGGTTGGCCACGACCGCGGGTATCGAGCGCGCCAATGGGCTGGGTGGTGTGCGAGGATGGCTCCCAGGGAAAGGCGAACGGTTGCGTGTTGAGAGAACTAGAGGACCGCGTCGACGGCTGTAGGCGACATCGAGCAAGACAGTTTATCCTCGCTGACAGGCGCAACCAGGGGACGAGGACAAGGACGAGCCTGGGGACTCGAGGCGACGGTGCACATGTCAATCTGACACGGAAGAAACAAGGAAAACGATAGAGGGACGACGTGCCGTTTCGCGTCTCATCCTGTTCGTGACGGGGGAGAGAGCAAAGAGACACGAAGTCGCCAACAAGGTTCGCGCCGCACCGTGACAATGCGCATGAACGTCGACAAGACGCCACTCCGATTGAAACGGACATCGTGACCGCGTCCCATCCGTGCGCACAAGAACAAAAGAGAACTCCAATTCCAGGCAAAGCGGGCTTCGCTTGCGCACCGCATGCGCATGTCGAACGACAGGACTCCATTCCATTTCCGATCGGCGCGGGCCGAGAAATGGACATCACGTCACCGTCCCAAGTCGTCAGTTGGGATCTCCGAGTCCGGGGCCCGCGTCGCACTGATCCAAAGACCCCCCCGCGCCCCACGTCGCCCGCGCAGCGTCTAGGGCACACCGGCACTGCTGTATTCGAGCTCAAGGGCGCCTCGGAACCATGCCGTACGTCGGGCAACGTCCCTGCCTGTCGGCCATCGCGGTCGTGTGTGGTCTCCTCGTTGTGCACCCTTCCCCGTTGACGTTGGCGCGCCGTTGACCGTCTTGTCGAACAAGGCCACCGCCTAGCGAAGAACGACGAGCGTCGGATTACGATCATCCGCCCGGACCAGGGCTACTTGAATGGACATGAAATGGTATGCAACATGCGAGACAACAAAGTATAGACATGGACCAGTACGGACGATAGGTATCCACCTGTAATAACACCCTCCTCGGGCACGACCATGCGTGACGGTATATATGTACACGAAAAACACATCGAAAACGAAACACAGCAAACACGCACCCAGGGGGGATGAGAGCGACACAGGAGAGAGAGCCAACCGAACAGCACGCCACCGCCTCAGAGACCGTCCACCGACGCTGAGCGCGGCGACCCGATCAACATCACCTCCCCCCCCCCCCCCCCCCCCCCCCCCCCCCCCCCCCTTCTCCCCCCGCCCCTCCCCCCCCCCCGGACCCCCCCCCCCCCCCAGGGGGACGACGTCGGGGAGCCCGTCCCCTTCTTCCCAGACGACCTGCTCCCCACCGTCGCCGCCGACAGCCGCCGCAAAATAACCGAGCTCGCCCGGCTCACAAGCGACCGCTTCGGCGTCCCCGCCACCGTCCGCGTCTCGCCCGTCGTCGTCAGCCGCGCCCCGGCCGACCCGGGCCGCTGCGCACTGCCGTCAGACGGGGACGACGGGAGACTCGGCCCGCGACAGTGCGCGAGCGCAAGCGGCGGGAGGGACACGGGCGAGGGGTTCGACGTCGTCGGCGAGTGCGGCGTCGTCGTCGTCATCGCCACCTCGTCTTCTGCAGCAGAGCCGAGGTCTAGCCCCGACCGGCCCTCGCCCGATTCGGACTCGCGATCAGACCCTGTCAGGCTCATCACGAGATTGCTCCGCCGTGCCTTGCGCGGGCTGAGCGCGGTCAGGGACGAAAAGATGTGTAACGAGTGCGTGCGGTCGAGGCCATTGAGGCGTGTGGTCTTGGCGCCGTCCTCGGACTCGAGCCAGATGGATGGGACACGGGTTGGCGGAAGGCCTGCCGAGTGGGGCGGTGTCGGGAGTGCGGTCGTTGGCTCAGGCCGGCCTGTCAAAACGTGGGGCATGAGCGAGAGAGGGGCTACAAACGAACGGACACGCACGCTTGGGCGGGAGCACCTTTGGGACGGGGTCCTGCGGCGTAAGGCTCTCCATGTCAAGGAACGAGTGCTCGGTGCTGGGGAGCGCGAGGGAGGGCATCGGGGGCGCATCGACTGGCGAGGCGTGTGTGGGCGAACGGAGGGACTTGGGGAGGCGCAGGCTCGCGTTGGACGCGGCACGACTGCGCGTGCGTGCGGCAACGATGCGCGAGACGTGGGTCGGGCCTTCACGCACCGAGCGCCGGCTGCGTGTGGACTTGAGGGAGCGGACGGACTTGCTGTCAGACTTGTCCACGGTCTTGGGGCTGCCGGTCGAGGTGACGAGGGTGGCCTTGGAGGCGACGGCGGTGGCGGTGACGCCGAGCACGACAGCAATGTCGGTGTTGATGGTCACGTCGCCGAGCGTGCCTGTGTCGTCGTCCGGGCGGGTGCGTGCCATCGCCAGGGTTGGATCTGGGTCCTCGACGGGGCCGGCGTCGATGCTGGACCCCTCGTCGGACGCTGTGAGGTCGTGCTCGAGGTCGTCAAACTGGATGGCCATCTTTTCAGCCTCGCGCCAGGCCTCCTCGAGCTCGTCTTCGAGGGTGTGGACCCTGGCCTGGACGCGGCGGAGCTCCTCTGCCTGGCGTTCGTGGGCCCTGTTGAGCTTCCTGAGGGCGATGGCGAGGGCAGAGGCCCAGTGCTGGTGCTGTGTGACGGCCATCTGGGACTGCTGGTCGGCGAGGTGGAGGATGGAGGCGAGGAGGGCGTCGCAGGCGGCAAGGGAAGAGGCGAGCTGGCCAATGAAGCCGAGGAGGGGGGCGTCGTCGGGGGAGGGAGCCGAGGAGGCGGCGACGGCGTTGAGGGCCTGCATGAGCATGGTGCGGCGGCCGACCTCGAAACGCCATTTTGCTTGGGCTGCTGCGCGGGCGGCATCGAGGCGCTCGTCCTCGTGGGGGATGTCGGCCTCGAGGGCCTGGAGGGAGAGGAGACGGACAAAGGACTCGCGGGCGCTGAGGCGGATGGCCCTGGAGACGATCTCCTGGAGCTCGTCGGAGGAAAAGGTCCACTGGGCGGCCTCGAGGGGGAGGCCCTTCCAGGGGATGGGCGTGGACTCGAACGAGATGGACGGCGGGGGGGTGAGGGGGGGTGGGGCGACGAAGGTGCTGGGCGCGGACTTGGGGGGCGCGGGCGAGGGGGGGCGCGGGGAGGGC